>APFE030332333.1:33806-48153 GCA_000404065.3 Pinus taeda
TCGGTAAATTTTTCGGATCCGCTACAGATCCTCCTTCAGGAATACCAAATTTTGAGCCACATAAGCTAGCATAACTATATGGAACCCTATCCAGTGTGTAGTGCTCGGAAATAGATTTTCGGTGGTATATAGAAGTCCAAAAAATGGTTCCTGGATCAAAAGTTAGAACCTGCTGAAAAATCCCTTTAGAAAGCGCAAAAAACCCAAAAAATGGCTAAGTGTTGAAGAAAAATCGCAATTGGGACTTGGGACAATTCATCCCAATCGCATATCAGTATCGGCGAGGTCCAAGAGGTAAAGAGCACCAGCGGAAGGAGGAATAGTGATCTGTCGATCGCCAATATCACATCTCGGCAGTCAGTTGGTCTGCGTGCATCGCATATCGGCATCATCATGTCCAAGCGAGTAAAGAGCATCGATGGAAGTAGATTAGTGATCTGTCGATCGCCGATATCACATATCGGCAATTGGAGGGTTTTTAAGGCCTAAGACAACGCAGATGAGGCTGATTGGAAATGGTTGCACAAAACAAGGGCCAAGCCTCCCCTTCTCTCTCCTCCATGTGGCATCGACGATCGGTGGATCGACAGGGTCACAGGTCTGAAACTATAAAAAATCATCGATATTACAATATGGACCAAAATTGTTGGGGAGGGAATATTTTTAAATACAAAGAAAATCATGGAAAAATAGGGCTCGACAGGCCTCTTTCTCTCTCCTCCAAGGGGGGCCACGTGGCGGCCTCTCATTGGTCCACCGAGATGACATGGCTGCTGATGTCAATAATGACATGGCAAGTATGGAAGATGATGTGGCAGGAGGAAACGTGTCACTCATTTTAGGTGTTTTTAGGGGTCCTATGGGGTTGTTTCTGGGTGCCACATGGCACCCCTCATAGGGTGACACATGGCAGTGATGATATCAGCAATGATGTCAGCAGGTTATCATCGATCAGTAATCGACGACTTTGGGTCTCGGGCTTATTGGTGATTGTGATGCGATATAAAAAAAAGAAGCTCTAGATGCGATATATTATAAGCTACGATTTACAAAGATTTTGGGTCAAGGAAATCAGCCAATGGGGGATGTATGTGATATAAAGAAAAAGGCCCCTGCACTTCAAGTCAAGGCCTTAAGGGATTTAAAGATAAGCCCCCGATCTCCACCTATGGTCATATGAATAAATAAAAAAAGGGGTTATAATAAAAGGGAATAAAGGATAATGGCCTAAGAGTTAATTAAAAATGCCTACATGTTTGTTTGTTTTGGTGTTAAAAGGCCCGCAACTAATCCATTGTTCGCTATAGCGCAGCACTGAAAGGACTACGTAGAGATTTTAATGGGTTGATGGGTCAGTGGCTGGGGAGTTTAATGAAGGTATGGGTGCATTCATGGAAGGACTCAGCCTATAACACGCCTCCATAAGTCAGTTCCAAAAGTAGTCAAAGGAGATTTGACAGAAGTTGGCTGATGCAGCAGTAAACCACCTCAACAATAGAGAGAAGCATGACAACAGTAGGAACGCGGCTCCATCCAAGGCCTCCACTGAAGCAGAAAGGGGACACCTCCTCCTTCCTCTCTCGACTTTCTTTCTCTGAGAATTTATTTTTGTATTTCTCAAAGAAAGGGATTTGATCCCTGTTGTAATCTTAGGTACGTGGTAGCAGAGCCTGACAGAGCCAAGACAACTAATCTAGCATGAAAACTAGGGTTCAAGCTCAGATATTTTTATTGTAATTCAAATCTCTCCCTCTCTTCTTATAAATAGGGGTATGAAACATAATAGAGAGGTTCTGGATTCTTAGACCCACGAGGGATGAACTTTGTGCTTCCATTTTGGTTCAATATGTTTTTATGGGGCTTCACTGATATCATGGATGAGTGTATGGACTGGTTATTGGGCTCTTTGGGATAAATGGTGTTTTCCTCTTGATTCCAAGCATGATTAATGTGCATCAAGTTCCTCTTGGTAATCTCATTTCCCTTGTGTTTTTCTTTCTTTGAAATAGTGTAATGAACACAGGTGGTTCCTCTTCAATCTATGGATTTATCTTAGCTTCATTGGCAGAGAATGATACCCATGTTATGTTGACATGAAACCTTATTTTTCTCCTCTATTTCTATCATCTAATTGGAAAACCATGGTTTAAGATTTTGTCTACTTACAACCCTATCTATTGAATTCCCCTTTCTGCTGGAACATTGCTACATAGGATTCCATTTGTTACAAATCTTTGCATCTATTTCTCTCCATCCTTTCCTCCTCTTCACCATCAATACAACTTCAGTTTAAGCTATCTCATTTTTGTGTGTCGGCCACCAAAAGGAGAAGTCATTTCTCTTTGAGATTGACCAAATACCACCCATCATTTGGATCCATGAGTTAGCCTAAATCTTTCTCTGTCTCTATGGAGCTTTCTTTGTCTCCTGCTGCAGGTGCAAGATTTAGCTACAACATAAATGACCTTTATAAGACACTTACACATATGTACGTGCTTTTCACGAAGCATTACCCACGTACATATCTGTCCATACTGCATAATCAATACACTACTACCCAAAATTCGATCAGTGTATGTACGCAATCTTTGTGAAGAAAAACTGTGTATAGATATGTAACTATTGAATAATAACTTCGTTGCACAACAGATGATCAATCATACCCAAATATCAACACACACTATAAAATACACACATCATAACATCATCATTACAAATCTATCAACCCATAAGTAAATTATTCAATGTGTAGTCATTTCAAATCTATAAGATCTGATCCATCATCACACACCTAGGTGCACACTTATTTCAGATCAAACAATTAAGCAATAAACCAAATCGTACACACTTAGCACTTTGATCTCCATCTCCTTTATAGCTTAGGCCTTACCCAATACCTTAGGCCAATTATTTATTTATGCTAATGGTATTCTTTGATGGGCTCAAATATATGTTGTTGCACTCATTACTATGGGCCAATACCATGGTAAAGACCCCTGGTATTAAGAATACTATGGTGTAGAAACTGTACGCAACTTTGCTTCACCACATTTGTGTATGTATGCAACTTTTCTTCACAGAACCTGTGTATACTTCTTCAAACTTTATATTTATCATTCCTCTATCTCTAAATTGATATTCAATCTGTATTGGCTTGAATACTCGTCCCGCTACTATCATGTCGACATCTTTATTAAGTAGGCTTCCATCAAGGACAACACATTTGTCATAATGCCAACATAATTATGATAGAGCATGTAGGATTTGTTGTACCTAGGGTTTAAGACTTCAGATGGTTTTGTGCAACAAACTAAGTGTCCTCGACATTTAGTGTCCAACAGGAAATACACTAGTTGGAGTGCAACCTCCCATGTACCGTTTTTGAAGACTAAAGAGGGATGACCTAAAACAAGGGAAAGGACTATCTTATAAACCAATGCCCTTAAGCCCTACCTATTAAATACTTTCACTTGTCGAAGCTAAAAATGGATATATGTAGGCATAGTAAACTATGCATGTCCATTCCACCTTGAAGTATGGAAGGACAATCACTTTTCTCGTAGAAATAAAATTGGGGCCTTTTCACTTTTCAATCTCAGAAAAAATTGCATTGTTGTTGAACATTATATCATTAAGTAAGAAACACGATCTAAACATAAACATTTTTTTTTAAGAACAACAACATTCAGTGGAAACAATGATCATCTTCAACCAACAAATAACCATCAAAATGCATACTTTTTCAAGAAATAATTCTTGTTGAGACTGTTAAGAAAATTACATGCAACCAAATAAATCAAAGTGCAGAATTGCATCTAATAAAATTACCAATTTTCCAAGGAAAATTTTAAGGATGGAAAATTTTCTTGAAGTATAAAAACATTGGCGAATCTCACTAATCCCTAATATGCAAACTATAAAATTTTTATTGATATATGTGTAAAATTATTCAAATTTATAATGATTTTATATATAGTCTCTATATAATGTTGGCGATTTTTAAGGTAAAATAATTTTATATTCTAAAATTTGGGAGAATCATCTTTTATAAAGAATGGAAATTGGCGAATTTTTGGTGGAAAAATCATGGAAAATTAGCCCACTGGGCGAACATTAGCCCCTAAAATTTTCCATGCTGAATTTTCTAACTCTATTAATACATTCAATATACAAGTTCACATATTTTTTACCCAGAAAAGCTTGGAATATGACGAGGACAATAATTCATTTTTTGTTTTTTTACATTGTATCTGGTTCTTTTGGGTTATGCAAACACTGTCTCACTCTAGATCGAAGACGTTCTCATCACTCTGGATTTCCTCCCTTAGGGATTCCATGGTCACATGGTGGAGAAGAAGCGGGGGTATATGTTTATGGCGTGGGTGCCGCAACTAATCATTTTGGCACACCGTGCCACTGCAAATGGAACACTACCTTGGAGATGATGATGATGGGTGTCCCATTATGGCCCGACCACCACTTCAACTTTAATTTTGTGTTTGACGACTCCAAATCTACCAAATCGTAAATTTGGTTTTTAAAACCATATGTAAGATTTTAAACAACCCTCTCCCCCCCCCCCCCCCCCACCAAAAAAAAAAAAAAACCCTTCATTCCCTATCAGGTGGGCTCACCCCAAAAAGGGATAGGAATTCCCCATGCCTTAGTCTTTTCCTTTCCCATGGTATTCTCTATCTATGTGTGTTTGTTTCGTCTACCCTTATCTCTGATGGTGGCTACCTTTACTACTACCTTGTTGTAGATTTATGGTGGCTATCGATATGGGTGATCGAGAGATGGAAGGATCTAGTTACTACTATGGCTTATATCTCACCCTCAATACCAATCTCTTGATCTAGCACACTTGTTTCTTTGGATCGATTTGCTTGGAGGTTGGGGGTAGTCTTTCTATTTTTTGTCAAGCTTGGTGGTGATGAATTGTGGAGACTTACCAACAATGAATCCCAGTTAACTAAACCCCATGAGTAGTTTGCTAACTCATTCCCTTAACACTGACCAACCCACTCAACCATCCTTCCTAATATCTAAATACCTAAACCTAATCTATCTAGTTCGGCAGCATCTGAAACATAGTTTTCCCGATCACCAAGGGTTTTAGGAAATTAAGCCTAATATAAAAGTTATTCTTGCCCTGGAATTTTCATCATTCCATATTAAGTCCAAAAATTCAACATCCTGCCCTTCGGTGATTATTTATTTTTCTCAATTAAGACAGTTAAAAAAAATCAACATCACTCCCTTAGTTAATTATTTATTTCCTCTTAATTAAGACAGTTAATTATCTTATTTTTAATTGAAGATAATGGAGAAAACAATTTAAGACAAAAAAATAATTTTGTCTTTAAAAACATCTCAAACCACCCTTGTGTGTAGTAGTTTCAAGATTAAGGAAAACACCCTACACTTTCCTCTTGATTGAAGCTAGTCTTTCTCCAATTGAAAGCATGGCTATGATTAGGTATCTCATGTATAAGAAGAAGTTATACAATGTGGAAGCCAAGAGACTCCCCAAAATTGTTGAAAATAGCAACAAGAAATGCTAAATATAGAAGTGCTAAAAATAGCAGTGCCATAAATAGCATTTCAGGATACCTTCCTATTTTAGTTAGTCCCTGTACTAAAATAGTGAAGTAAAATTCGAATTTGATATTAGTATATATTTGTAAATTAATTAATTAATTCATCTTGAGTTAATTAGTTAAGGAAAAATAAGCATGAAGTCTATGTGAGAACATGCAACAATTATTCCTTTGATTAAGGGATTTATCCATTAGTTAAAGAGATAAGAGTGAGTTGTAATTAGTTAGCTCAGTTAACTAAGTTAAGTCCAGTTAGATTAGTTCCAACAATTGGAGGAACTGATTATGAGTTCTGTTAGTTAATGCTTGCATGCATGTAACTATTGCACTTCATATAACTAAATATTCTCTCATAAATAACTCATGCATGTTAGTGCTATCAGAGACCCAGTTGAGATCAGATGGGGGGATAGTGTACTATTAGTTGCAAGAATATTCTATTGTGAATATCTCTTTCATGCAGAAGGAATTTATTCCTTGGAGATTGCGCAATTACTTCTTCAGTTTAGTGAGTGTGATGAGGCCAATTCACACATGTGACATCATTGGACCCCAAGAAAAATTGCACAAGGAAATAGGAGGCTTGGAGGGTTGTGGATGGACATATGTGTTGTCTGTTCAGTCTATGAGCAGTATTCTGAGATTGTACTGAGAGCTGGTTGGCTTACAAGCTAAGGCTTTGTGTAATCTGAGATATTTTCCACTTGTATGATAATACAGAGAGTGGGGTTTCAGGCTGAGGCTTTTCCCAGTGTTTATCTTTTTTGTTCATGTGTGTTTGCTTCTCTTCTCAGTTATATGTATTCTTGTTTGATATTTCTCATTGAAGATTAAGCTTCCGCAAAGTTTGATTGTAGAAGTAGATCTAGTATACTTCTTTAGAACATTGCATTATCAGTTGATCTATAGGTGAAATTTCTACATGGTATAAGAGAAAAGGTGAATCAAGCGAAGAACAGTATAAAAAGAAGGGAGAGTTCAAAGTTTCAAGTTCCTGATTATAGAGATCAAGTTCTTATCACATCTCAATTTCATCAATGGTGTTCAGCGGTTTGAGACTCGAGTATGCCCTTGATGGCAGCTTGAATTATATAGCCTGGAAGGATCGCATGGAAGCGGTATTGGAAGACAACGAGCTAAAGGATTTCATTGATTAAGAAATCCCCAAGCCCCCAGCAGCGAATGCCCAAGAATTGGCAGAATGGAAGAAATGTGTAGCTAGAGCAAGGAGAATCCTCTTGGAGGGAGTTAGAGACCACATAGTCTCGAGCCTCCATGGGAAGAAGACTCCATATTCAATGTGGAAAAAATTGAGGGATCTATATCAGAACAACAGCGATCAGAGGAAGCTGGCATTGAAGGACAAGCTTCAGAAACTCAGGTGTGAAAAGGGCGACATGATCTCAACATACCTGACCAAGCTCACCACCTACAGGGATGAGCTTGGTAGTGTAGGGATCATGACTTCCGATGATGACATGGTGAGTCTTGCACTCCTCAGTCTTCCTAAGAGTTGGCATAGCTACCAAGACTAAATTAATGGAAGAGAGAAACTGCCAGATTGGGAACAACTTTGGTCAGATCTGATGCAAGAGGAGATAAGAAGAAGCATCAGGGATGGATCTTCATCAAAACAAGATGATGAATAAAATCTAGATTTAGCGAGTAAAGCTAAGAAAGGGAAAGGGAAGGTGTCCCAATCCAAATCTTCTCATGGTGGGAAGAAGTTTGAAAAATCGAAAGTGTGATGCTTTCATTGTCATGAGGTGAGCCATTATGCTATAAATCATCCATAGAAGAAATCCAAGAAAGGATCCTCGAAGGGATCCGATGGTGAGGCAGTCACTTCACAGTTTGAGTTGGATTTCTCTCTTATCGTATGCATGGTTTCATCCATGGTGGGATGTGTTTGGTACCTGGACAATGGAGCTTCATTCCACATGTGAGGTGACAAGAATCTTTTCAGTACCCTGGAGGAGAAGGATCTCTAGATGCGCATCGAGATGGGCGATGATGGAAAGTACCGTGTCTCAGGTGAAGGTACGGTTGTGTTTCAGAGGGAGCATGGAGCTCCTCTCATCCTTACTGATGTAAAGTATGTACCAGGTCTGAAGAAGAATCTTGTTTCCATTGCTATGCTAGAAGATAAAGGCTATGATGTAGTCTTTATTCAAGGAAAGGTATTCCTGAGGCATATCGGCACTAGACAAACCAAGCAAATTGGGATTCGAGTAAAGAATCTCTACAAGCTAGAGGTAGATGACTATGCTGCATTGAGTTCCAAAGCAGAGGTGGTGCAAAGCCAAGATGTTGGCGATCTATGGCATAGAAGATTGGGCCACTTGCATCACGGGGCCTTGAAGATCATGCATCAAATTTCTA
Organism: Pinus taeda; assembly: GCA_000404065.3. NCBI lineage: Eukaryota > Viridiplantae > Streptophyta > Pinopsida > Pinales > Pinaceae > Pinus > Pinus taeda. Next base: position 41,789 of record APFE030332333.1, read on the forward strand.
CCAAACTACCCAAGGGAAAGCTGGGTCAAGTGGATACATGCAAAGGATGTACCTTGGGTAAGTATGCGAAAGCTTCCTTTCAGGATCGAGACAATAGAGCTAGAGAAATCCTGGAGTGAGTTCACTTAGATGTATATGGACCATTCTCTATAGCCTCTACCGCTAAACAAAGATACTATGTTATTTTTATTGATGATTTTTCTCGTAGATGTTGGATCTACTTTATGCAAAAGAAGGATCAAACCTTCTTGAGGTTTTGTGAGTTTAAAGCCTCGGCAAAGAAAGAATCTAGAAAGAAAGTGAGAGCCTTGTGTAGCGACAATGGTGGAGAGTATGTCTCCCAATAGTTTAAAGACTTCTGTTCAGCAGAAGGGATTAAGTGGGAGCTGACGGCACCTCATAACGCACAGCAGAATGGGGTGGCCGAAAGGAAGAACTGATCTATTGTGGGAGGAGCTCGTGTGATGTTGCATGACCAAAGCCTACCACTTCATCTATGGGTTGAGGCATGCAATACAACAGTATACTTGCAGAACAGAAGTCCTCACCATATATTGGGGATGAAGAGACCTATGGAGGCCTTTTCCAGGAAGCAACCAGATGTGAGTCACTTCAAGATCTTTGGATCATCGATTTATTGCCATGTCACCCAAGATGCCTGGAAGAAGCTAGATCCTACAGCTGAGATGGGGATACTTGTGGGGTACACAGATACACCCCACAACTATTAGATGTTCCTGCATACTAGTTAGAGGACTGTGGTACGCAGAGATGTGAAGTTCGACGAGCAGAAAGCCATGTGAGTATCACTTGAGAGGTAGCTCAAGTTGCATGCAGATGAGGAACTTTTGGTTCCAAAGGATGAGGAACCTCAGGATGATGTAGAGCAGCCGCATGCAGAGTGTTAGGTTCCTATACCAATAGGTTTCATTTTTCATGATTGACTATGGAAGTACCAAATATGTTCATCCTTGCATGCTGCAAAGGTTCCATATTTTGTATACAGACAAAGAAAATTAAAAAATGTAAAGAGGGTATGCCTTAAAAGAATAATCAAAAGGCAAGAAAATGAATTGGTCAGAAAAAATAGTAAAAATGAACCCCAAACCAAAAGACCAGGAAAGTGGCCAGTCAAAATGCCACTGCTATCTTATTTGCAAGTTCACAATGTGCAAATATTGTTGTTTATCACACTTGATGGATGGCCCAACAGTTCAATCTGGACCACTCCACATTTGAATTTTCTATTGTAGAATAAAGAATGAATATCTGTCCAAACAGTTTAAGCAGGGCAGATGAGTAGATAGGTAGAGAAAATAAGGAGCCCAACTGCTTAATCTGGGCCCTTGGAATAGATAAGGGTACATTTAGATAGGAAGGCAGTGAAAAGAAAAGAGGACAGTCAGGGTTTGCCAGTTCAAGTGCACCCAATCCAAAGGAAGAAAAAATGCTAGGTGTATTAGGCTGGGTAGGTAGTTTCAGATTGCAGAAGCAAGGTTATAATCACTTTTGTCTTGTCATCAAAGACTCATTTCATCAATGACATTGGCACCATAGCAGTTGTTTGGTTGCATAACTTTGGAAGCATGACTAATTCCCCCTCATTCCCCCAAAGATCACTTACTAACATCCTCTCAAGGACCTTGGGATTTGCCCAATAAGTCCAGTTTCACTTCATTTTATGAGAAATGCTAAGTTGATCTCTGAGTTTACTTAATGGAAAGAAACCACATTTCTTGTGTAAAATGATCATTCCATACTCCTTTCACTTCCCTATGCCTAAGTTTTCATTATATAAACTTAGCATTCATCCATTCAGTTTCAATCCATAAACTCATATTAACCTCTAACTCTATTATTTAGCTCCCTTAATCATTTACCCATCCCTATTACACAAAAAACTATATCAAAAACCCAAAAATATAAATATCCCCACCCCTTGGCACTATACCCATACAATACAAAGTTAGGGGAATACTAGGTCCATTTGGGGCCTTGGTATTAACCCTTCCGCGTCCAAAATACTTAGGGTTAATTTAACATTTGGTTAAATTAATAACCATGCTAACCCCCCCATGCACAAACCACACCATATTAACCCCACGCATACATTTTATTTAGGTTTCGTTTTGATATCCAACTAAATTAATAAACCCTAACCCCGGCGCCAAACACATGAAACCTATATAACCTAAGTTTCATACCCCGCATATAATTTTAAAAATTTAAATATGCGTGGGCCCCTGCCATTCCAAACCCTGCAACTTTAAACGTCCCGTTTTCCGTCCGATCCAAACTCATTAATCCAACGGTGGGCGGCAATATCGCATGCCCCAATCTGCCGAAGGTTAGCGTCCGGGGGATGGGCGATATTGCTGCCGTACCCCCGCCATGCGTCAATCGCCCGGCGTAATCGGAGCCCCCCTCTGTAAAACCGCCCTAGGCCAAAAGCGGTGCGGGGAAAACAGGATACCGCTTGCCACCAGTCCGATCACGTCAGCTCCCCGTCACTATATGACGTCACCTACACGTCAGCCCGCAGTTGTTCTGTACCACTGCCACATCACCCACTGACGTCACCACTCTGCCAACGTGTCCTCCGCCACATCACCATCTGCGTCAGCTGCCACATCATCCTCCGTACCCGCTACGTGCCAAAATACGTTATGCTGACGTCACCCCCTAAAAGCGCCAAAAGCGCTAAAATGTCCCAAATTCAATAAAAAGTCATGAAAACGACTATTTTGTTCGTTTTCTATTGGGCGCCCGCAGCCAACGTGCATGCCATTTTACGACGAAATTGCCGCAACCACTCTAGATTACTCCACCAAGCGAGCTCCTCTGGCAAATCCAGCCCCTCAGCTCAACATTGGACCTACTAATTGCCCTCTGCGCCATTAAAAAATAGGTATTTACCCGCTGGTGACCCAAAACCTTGTTTTTCCGCAGTGTCTCCATTGAAATTGATTGAACATCTGCAAATTCGCACTAAAACGCACTCCAGCCCCTGAAATTTCACCTGTAAATTCACTAGGTGACCCTTTGTTCAAGAGCAACCTGGCAAACTTACCCTCACTAGCAAATTTTGCCATTAAAATACATTTTAGGCTTGTCTCCACTTGTAGAGTTTCCAAACTGCCCATGCTAACTCCATTTGTCAAAATCCTCTGCATAATTTCGCCTGTTTAGCTACAAAATCAATCCCATTCCCTCTGCAGTTTACCCACAGAGCCTATCAATCCAATGAATTTATTTGTCTAAATTCTGCAAAATTTTCTCTTTTACCATAAAATTTACACAGTGGGGCCACATCTATATCAAAGTCTAGTCTGCCAGCTCCCTTACAAAGCTTCAGAGGCAATTTTAACCAGTCTGTTGCTGCACAAGTCCTAACTTCAAATACAAACACAGAAAATTTGAAGATGGCCACTCCAGCTGCCTTAAACATTACTCGTCTAAATGCACCTCACAAGGAACTTGAAGCAATGCCTTTGGCTGATAGGGACCACTTAATTCAAGACTTGGTTGGGGACAGAAATCACTTGCAGACCTTCTGCCAGCTGAGAAATAGTTTTTTGAACAAGTGTGATATGTATGGAATATGGGAATCAAACTTGCCCATTTACTTCCTCCCTTCTGTCAACATTTTCCCTGAAATAATCCATCTCTGTGCTGAAAACAATGAGCCAAATCAAAGAGCAATCAAGTCTCCATCTGGAAGCATCCTCTTCCATATAATTCTTGATTCAATCAACCTAATGCTAAACTTCAAGCAAACTCAGCTTCTGGTCCCTCTGTCTATGAAATTCCTACTTGATGAAGGTCCTAAACTCTCCAACTCATAAATAGCCTGAATTGCCAAAGTATTCATGAGAGCAGATCGCCAGCCTACAGAGCCACCACCTTTTCTCTATGTAAATTTCAATGAAGTAGGCAAGTTGTTAGTTGATATGATATCCTATGTGCTGGGTTTCAAAACAAGTGAGCACATTGATGAAACTATTATGGTCCTGTTGTCTGCATATAGCCCAGGACAACACCCTGCTGTCAAGTACAATTATGCCAAATTCATCTCCAATAAGATACATGACCAACTAGTGAAACTGGATAGGGAGGGAGTCTTCAAATACTCTTCTTACATCTATAATATATTCATGTATTATCAGCCAGACTGCTTCCAATGCCCCATCAAAAGATTAGACTCTAAAGGAGAAAAGAGGTCTGTAATTTTCTGGACCTCAGTCTTTCATGAAGTCCACAACTCCCCCTACTCTTACTATGAGTTCATTGACCTATTTATCTATCCAGTTTCTTGTCTCCTGAAGAGAACTCCTCCTGCTAGGTTATCCTATGACATGCAGAAAATATTGTAGCTTTCAAAGAACTACAAAATAGGTGACTGGTACTTCTACCAGAATCACACTGTCATTAGGGTCTATGGCTATGGGCTCTGTCCCTACAGGCTACCAAGATATGTGCCAATGAGACTATTTGCCTTGGAATATTACAGGCAACTCATTAATTCAAATTTAACTCATTTTCATAGTACCAAGAAAAAGGCTCAGTTGAAATTCAAAGACCAACTAGGCCCCTTTGTCATGAACAAGAAAGAAGGTTGGCAAGATGTTGACCAAATATTGAGGGAGAAACTCAAGTTGAAAAGGAGTTTTTGGTGGGTCCCTTATGACCCAGATGGCTTTATCAATGCCAGAAAAATAAAATATAGGTTGTCAGCCTATGAACATTGCAAAATCCCACAAATAGAACAATTTGCTAATCAAGATGAGCGGGTGCAAGGTACACTAGTTGAAGTGTTCACCCAAGAAGAAATAATGGAGAAAAATGTGAAAGATTTGGAAAAAACTCTTGACTTGGATTCTTGTGAGCAGGTGACATTCAAACTGCCACAGCAAGTTGGAGAAGGCACATCAACTGCTGCAGCTTCACAAGCTGCCCAAGAAAGGTCTACACCAGTGACAGGTACAGCAAAACGAAAGGAGGTAATGGATGCAGAGAAAGAAACAGTGACTGAACAGCCCACTACCTCAAAAGAGCAGGGTCAAGGGCAAGCCCCTCCAAAGCAGACTGAGGCACCACAGATTCCAGCATTACAGACTCCCGTTAATGAGGAAAGGGGCAAGAAGCGAGATAGGGAAGAAAATACACCTGCTAGTGGCTCAACACAGCAGCCAGAGGCCAAAAGGCCAAGAACTGATCCTCAACTTGAGGAGGAAATAAGTGAAGAAATCATAGAGAGTCCGAGGAGGGAGATAGAAACTAGCCAGCAAACACCTACCAGCTCATTCCAGCAAGAGCAAGGCAGGCAGCATGGTAAGGAGGTGTCCTCCTCAAGGCAGCAAAGCAAACAACCACCTGGGATTAAAGGAACTTTCATGAAAATCAAGGCTCAAAATGAGTTGTTAAGAGTACAGTTGTATGATTAATTCCTCAAGACAACACCTTCCAAACAGCAGAGATTAATGGTAGCTTATGACTTTAAGGAAGAGAAAATGATCTTCAGTCATTTTAAGCCGAAGATACCACAGCCACAGACAATTGCAGACTATATAAAGACAAACTTAGAGGTCCTTGCCAAGGACATACACCCAATGGACAAAATAGAGCTACACAAGCAAATAGGGGAAATGTTCTATGCCACTCTAGCAGACAAGGCTATGCTGGCCCATCAACTAAAGGAATCATTGAAAAATACAAACACTCAGTTGGATTTGGAGAGAATGTCTTCCTCAGCCAAAGATAACAGAATAAATACATTGGAGGAAATCATTGTGGAACTAGGACATGATCCTAAGAAGGGTGCTAAAGGCATCCAAACCCTCATAAAGAAAAAAGAGGAAGATATGGTTGCACTCAAAAGACAATTGAGGCTGCTTGCAACTATGCACCCTCAAACTGCAGAACTTGTGCAAGAGAAAGAAAGTAAAGATACAATGGATCTCCTCATGAGGATGAATCAAAGAATAATTCAGATGGAGGAAGAGTTGGAGAGAGCATTGCAAGGCAAGCAGGGAGAGTCGACCTCCCAGCCACCTCAAACAGCTCCAACTGTTGTCACTGTTCCTCCCACACAAGTAGTAACAATCCCTCCTGTCATTTCAGCACCCACAACAACTACATCAACTACAAATGCTACAACAGCAGCAACAACAGCACCAAAATCTAGCATGAGTATGGAAGAAATGATGAAAGCAATCAAAGAGCTAGAAGTTCAGGTGACAGAGGTGAAAGAGGCCAAAGAAAAGTTGGCCAAGCTGGAGGCAAGCTATGACAAGTCCAAGATGACAGTGGCTGAGAAGCAAAGAGAAATAAAAGCCTTGGACAACAAAATAAAGGCCTTAGAGAAA
>APFE030332341.1:637-14966 GCA_000404065.3 Pinus taeda
AAGGGAGCTACAACCCCCTACTTCTTTTCTCTCAAGGACCACTTTTCATAAATTTTCAAACTGGATCCATAAACATCAAGAGATCATCAACTACAAGTAAATCACCCAGTCAACTGTAGTAACCAGATCAACAGTAACAGTAAACTAAACCCAGAACACCTTATCAACAGAAAAATTCAGCCAACAAAAGATCTTAAGACAGATACGCAATTTTTCTTTCTCTCGTCTGCGTGCATACGCACTTCTCCTTCTGCTTCCCTGCGTATACCCGCAGAGACCCTTCTGCCACACCGCGTACCCACGCACTGTTTCTTCAGTCACGCTGCGTACTGTTACTGTAGACACGCACCCACAGATACTATCATGCCGCGTACTGCTACTGTAGCCACACACCCATAGATGCTATCATGTCGTGTACCTACGCACCTGCGGCTTCTAAAGTGCCGCGTACTTTCCCTGTGCCTACGCACCTGAACCTCTGTCGCGCTGCGTACCCACGCACCACGCCTTCTTCTGCTCTGCGTACCCACGCACTTTGCCTTTGACTGCGCTGCGTACCCACGCACTGTGCCTTCAGATCGCCTGCGGACTTCTGATTAGGGCCATATTTTTCAGTACACCAATGTGCCACAGTCAGTCAGATCCACAGATCTGTTCATGCGCCCGAGAGATCACGACATGCCAATAGATTCACCTTAAGTTAATATATCTCCTTGAATTTGATCTAGCTTTCAATCACCCAAAATTTCAGATCTCAAGATATTCAATTGAAAGTTGCTAAAACCAAGTGATCTCCTCCCCTATTTATAGATAAGCCCTTATTCATACCATGGGACAAAACCATCAATAACAAATATAAAGGATCCAAACCGGGGCTAAAATAGATCCTATGCCACGGGCCAAAACCATAGCATCAGAAAAAGGCGAGCTAAATACCACGAGCCAAACATAAGAAACCCCACGTGAGCGCGCTTCACTGCCTTGAAGTGTGTGCACTGGGGTCCGGACCGTCTGAACAAGTAACCTGCGGGTATGACCGCACCACCTGCATGGTGAAACCTGTGGGTCCACACCTTTTGAACCATTCACCTGCGAGCCTCTTAATTTCCATCATTTTGAGAGCCTGAACACTTGAGTGAGTTGCCATCAAGTACAACACTTGTATCATAGAGCCATACCAGAATCATAATGCCAACATATTCTGTAACCCTTATTATTTCTCTAAAAGGGACAACAATGTTTATTTTTTAAATCTCATTTTCAAGGCTAAAAATTGGTTGATATTTTTCAATTTCTTTCCAAGGGGCATCTTTCTTCATTTCAACACCTTTTGGACCATCTACTTTCTTAGGCTGATTTTTGTTGGCAACTACAGGGACATTCCTATTCCTCAAGTTATATTGTTTTTTCATCTCAAAAATGGCATGATGATATCATTTCAGGTATTTTGATTGTTTTTCATTTTCATTAGTACACATGTCATTACTAGATTCATCATGCTCTTCTTTTGTTAAAAACATCCATGTTCATCCTCATCCAAACAATGTATGATGTCTTCTTGATTTTTTGGCTGCATTTCTTCTTCATCGACTAGATTTTGCTGGAAAGGTGGCCTAACTCGCTGATCATGCTAGTTTCTTTGTTCTCTTGTTCTTTGTTGAATCTGAGTTCTCCTAAAATTTGGGTTTCTTATCTGTGGTTCTAGTTGTGCAACAGGAGGATTATTTCCAAGTGTTAGTCTGTCCATAAGTTTTTCCATGGTTTTTATCATGTTATCAAATTTTACATTTGAAGATAAAGAAGGTTGATCTTCCTCCTTTACTCTTGCTTTCCTAGTGTTTGACCTTTTTGCTGCAGCCATGTTGACCTCCACCTTAACAGCATCATTTTTGCATGTCAGCCAAAGTGGCAGATTCCCTCTCTCTTAGCAAAATGGAAAACTCAACATCAAAAGATTCAACACAATTCAATTGGGAAGCCCCTAGGGGAGGCTTTATATGAGCAGGAATGGAATTATACACTTTGTTAAACCTTTTTGAAAAGTCTTGCATTGATTCATTACTCACTTTCTTCCAATTATTATATTTAGTCAATGCTTGAACAAGATTCACCTTACTTCCCCATTTCCTTAAGAAATTGTCTTCCAGTTGATCCAATCCTGTATACTTCTTGGGTTTAAGGCTTTAAACCATTTTCTGACTTCAGCAATGAAACTTTGTACAAACAATATCATCTTAACATCTTCTTCATCAACCTCCTCTAAGTCTATGAAATCATTAAATTGGTCAACATGTTGTTCTGCAGTAATTCCCTCCTCACCTCCAAAAGTTTTTATTCTTGTAGAATATCCTTGTTGTAGATCATGAAGTTGATTAGGAAAAGAAAGAGGCACATATCTAGCAGGGCCTACAGGAGGTGGAGGAGGAGGAACTCCTGCCATTGTAGAAGTGAAAATAGTAGATGTACTAACAGAAACTACAACAAGTGCGGTAGCTATCAAACTAGTATGAGTGGTAGTGAAAGAAGATGTGATTGTTGGAAAATGAGTTACAAGGATCTTCAACTTAGAAACAAAATAACTCCACTCAGGTAAAGGGATACTAGCTCTTCTTTTCAACAAGAATTCAAAAGGATCAAGCTCTTTTATTTTTTCTAAAGACTATTGTTCTAATGACAATTCTGATGTGACAATTTCCCAAAACCTTACTTTATCTTCTTGGGAAATAATAGATCTGGTGTCTACCCCTAATCTTTCTAGATCTAGGACAATTTTTATTAATTCAGTTTCTGATTTAGATCTAAAAAGTGTTTGCTCAAACTTTTCATCAAATTTTATGTCTTCAGTACTTTGAAAACCTCCAAAGGGTAAATATGAAGACCTAAAGAGATGTGGAGTACTTGATTTTGATGCACTACCAGTTCCTTTGAGAATTTTCTCTAGATTATCAACTATCTTTTGGTGGAACTGGATCTGGATTTCTCCTCATGTAGATCTTCTTGGAAGCCACCTTTAAGCTAAAAATGTCAATGAAGTCGCCAAGGTAGAAGTATAAACTTGAAATGTTTGATCTCCTGCTACCTTCAAGAGCTCAACTACTTTGAAAAGAATCACCCAGGATAATGCAACTTTCGACCTCCCTGCAGACGCACCAAAATGTTATCACTAGGTTAGAACAGGTTGGGCTGTGTCAACCTCCAACCAAGCATAACTATTTCAAACCAAAATTTTAACTGGAAGTTAGCCATTCCAATTTGAGAGGGCTCTCTCAAAATACTTATGAAATTCACTATTTAAAACTCAAAATTTCAGATGGATAACTATGGATATTTATGTGATTTTGCAGGTGAAAGAAAGTGTGATGGATACCACCATTGGGCATGGAGTCAGTTAAGAAAAAATTCAATTACAAGCAACACTGTTTAATGGAAGTTGAGGCATTTTTAGCTTTAAACTGGTATTAAGTAAACATTTACAGTAAAACACAACAATTGAAGGAAGTTGGAGAAATCTGGCATGAATTCCAAGTAATCAATATGCTATGAACATTGATAACAACATAAAAGCATGATAAGAAAACATAAAGCCAAAATTGAATCTTAGGTAGAAAAACAAAGTCTACTGCAAATGTATTTTAATGGATAAAAGATTTACATAAACTGGCCTTCTCACATCATCTATCAACCTCCTTAGAGTCAAGAAACTACACATATATAGAGTGAGATCTCCTTTACAAAATCTGCCACCTAGGCTAGATTCGATCAAAAACTAAGAGACCTAATCCTATTTGACTTACAAAACATTGAGCCTTTGTAGGGATTTTTTTTTACACAATTTCAATACAAATAGGATTCTTACATCATTTATGAGCTCAACAAAATTATGTTGATGAACCTTATCGAATCCAACCAACAGTTGAATGTGCTAGACTACTGTTGTGCTTTTGACACATGGATGCTGATCTGGTCGACTTGCTAACATGTCTTCCTAAAAAATAGGAGTCCTTTGTGTTATGATGTGGTCACTCCTATGACTTGTAGTCCATCTAGTTGTCTATCTGTCTGATGCCCAATCAAAACTTTTATAAAGCAGAAAAATAGAGTTTAACAGTTCAGTAGCAAAAATTGGTAGAAAATTACAAGAAATTCCCTTTTGCTACCATTTTGATATTTCGGCAAGTTTTGAAGTCTTCACTGATGTTTTTTAGCTAAACACATGCCATTAGAACTCCCTTAGCTGATATTTTTACTTGCATTTTCCTCCATGAAAAGCTACAACAATTCTATAGCAAATATCTAGCTTAACTATGGGGAGTTGATACGAAACTGTGAAATTTCTGAGTTTTTGATTTTTCATGATTTCTTGTGCCTCCTTATTACTCCTAATATCTTGTTCACCCATGCACAATGATAAAACTATTAGTTAAACATAGTATAGGCAAAAAATGAGGGTTTTACCATATTCAAGGAGTGTCATCTACTATAGCAAAAATCTTGTGATTTCTATTTAAGAGCTCAGCTTTAAACTTTTCAATTTGAGTTTCTAATGCTTTGGCTTGTCCCTGTAACTTATTCCCATCTTCTTGTAGCTAGATGTTCCTTTCATACATATGCTTCAACATTCTATGCAAAGGTAGAGTCCTCTTCGTAATCTTTTTGGATTTTTCTGCAGTTTCATCATAGAAATCTACCTGCTTTGACACCTCCCTTTGCCACTCTTCAAACTCAAGTTTAGAATTTATCACTTCTTATCTAGTTTCTCTCAATTATTCTTGAAGAACCTTTATTTCACTTTTTTCTTGTACAGGCTCCTTGCCATTCCTTTTCTTTGATGGATTTGTTTTTTTCTAAATGCACTTCTAGAATATTTTCAGTTTGTTGCATTGACCTTGTAACATGTTTCCTTGGCTTGAGGACAAAACCTAATCCTTCCTGTGAAAAATCTAATTTCTTGGCCCTCGTGCTCTTCTTTTTTGTTTCAGTCTTGGTCACTTCTATAGGCTGCTCAATTGGGCTTTCTTCAATCTCAATGGCCTCTAGGATATGAGTCAGCTTACCATTCCTTTTACTCTGCCTTCTGGTCATCCTCCTCTCAATGTTTGTAGAATTTTTTACTACAGATTCTGCTACAGGTTGCTTCTCTTCCATATGGGTTATTGATTGAGACTTTGGAGTTCTCCTAGAAGGGGTGGAAGTATCTAACTCATAGCCACTCGAAAATAAGGGTAAGCCAATCTCTATTTAACATATTTAGCTCTTCTACAACTAGTAATTTAATGAGGACATGGTGAAAAATAGAGGTATTACTAGCATCAGGCTTGGGTTGGACCTTGTCTGCCATCTTTCCCAAAATTCTAAAGAGATAAAAGGGAATGTCTAGAGGTTGTTTACTTGTGAAATGCAGAAGCAATCTAAAATGATACTGGTAAACCATGTTGAATTTGCCTTCACGTGTGAAATACTTCTGAATGACCATTAGGAGTTTGGAAAAAATCTCTTTGAGGCAAGTTCCAAAGATGCATGCAGTCATATCAATCCCTCTCTGTTTTTCCCTAAGAAACTCATCACAATTCAACATCTAAAACTTTTGCACCTTAAACCACATTTCTCCAGACCTAGGGATTTCTGTAGCATGAGAAATGGTGTGAGGGGACACTATAAAATTCAGCAAACCAACCTTCGTTTTTGTTCCTATGAAATTTAAAAAAAAATCCTTGGAAATATGTGCATGGGAACCTTGCAACTTCTCGCAAAAATGTAGGCATCCCACACTGGCAAAATATTGGATGAAAACAAGGTTTTCCTCCAATAGCTTCATGTCTGTGGGTTCATAACGTACAACTGAGCCTCCTTTATACTGATTTTTCTATGTCATGACTGCAACATGTAGAGAGCTCCTTCTTACCACTTGCAAATTATCCTAAAGATAGTTAGACTTGCTTTGAAAACAATGGACTCTTTCTTAAAGACAACAAGACCAACTCATATGACAACAAAACTATTCTAAAGTGAAAATAAAATGAGGTAGGAATGAAGTTATACGGTGTGAATGTTTTGGGGATGAAGGAAAACAACATGCATTCATGACCCACTGTGACTTTGACCCACAACATGTTTTTTTTTATTATAAAAAAGGTATCGTTACCACAACAACACAATTCCATAGTGGGACATGTGTTCGAAGAGATGGATCCGCTACGGAAGTTTCAGGAACTTTTGTAGCAAACTTGCGGTTTCCCTAACTCGAGTTGCTACGAATTTCTACAAAACTATCAAAATTCCAATCATGAACAAATAAGCCCGAAACACATGGAAGTTTGGATTTTAACTTTTATGATTGACCCCATTTTAACTCATATTGACCCTACATAATGACAAGATGACCAAATGACACTTTGTACATGAAATTTTATTTTGAGAAAATTTAAAACCCTAGCTAATTTGACCAATTGACTCAAAAATAATTTTTGAGTGTTATCATGGATAACGTACAAAAAGACATATTAGGCCTATTTGAAAGGTCTAATTTGAAGCTACAACCACTCTAAAAGGCCATAATCATCTTCAAAAATATAGGGACCTAAATAAGCCATCGTCAAGGTTAGAAGCAACCTTTGATTCCAACAAATTTTGACACTTTGAAGAAGGATCAAATTCACATCCTTTGGGAAGAGTTCTAGAGCTCTTTACAAAGTCATTTTATGGTAATTAATAATCCCTAGTTTAAGGGCCATTCCAAAATTTCATTTAGAGAGAAGTGAAGAAGCATTTTAAAATGATTCTGCCAAATACCGAAATTAAAATAATTTTCTGGAATCTTGGATGAAAAAGGACAGTAGCAATCAAAACACCTGTTAGTCACCTTTTCAAAATAATCTTTAATTCTATACTCATATCGACAGAGGATGTATCTAAAAATTGGATTGTGAAGAAGACTTGTAGCAACACTTACACGACCTAACTTTTTAAAAGAGCAGAAAACAGTCTCTTGAAAGAGTAATCTTGCTTGTTAATCAAAAGATCATTAGAAGTCAAATTTTGGCTTTGGCATCAATAAGAAGATCGTGGTAGCTATGGAAGTGGAAATACCTTAGACAATGAAATCAAGGAGAGGGCTTTAAAGCAGCCTCAAGTGATCATGGTCAACTAAGGTATGCACATTTACTTTATGAAAAGCTCAATGAAAGGTCTGCTTTTACATGTCATAGGGTTTGCAGACTTCATCTTTGGAATCTAGAGATTATAGCCCTAGATGACGCTTGAAGTATGAAAACCCTTGTTAAGAAAGAAACCCTAAACCTAATCTGTTTAAACCATATCTTTTGGTTTCGACGGTTTCTAGGTAGTTTAGGGTGTATGGAAAAACCTAGTGAGGGTGGAATTGGAAGGAAATTTGGTTTCAAACCCTAAGGTTGATGTTTCAAAGGGAAATATCAAGGAACTTATCATTTGGATCTAAAAACCCTAGTAATTCTCCCTCTAAGATACTTGGTATCCCTATACTATCAAAATTATAATCATGCACTTGTACTCTTATATTTTGCTTGATGGGACTTTTTAGTTAATATTGCATAAAGAAGGAAAATGAGACGGATGACTAAACAAAGTAGATATTGTGTTTTGATGAGCATGATGGAAGGAGCGAACTATAAATACCCTGAGAGAACTGTTGCTATCAATATTCATTGAAGGAAAAATGGTAACTTGGTAATCAAGTTGGATCCTTGGGAATTTCGATGCATAAAGGTAGACTCATATGAAGATGGACCATGAGGATGTTGATTTTTTGAAAAGGTCATCATGGTCAGGTAAGTCTAATGTTGATATCTATTATTGGTTATCTAGTTAACATGTTTTTATGCTACTTGGAAAGATGTTGTAGAGGTAAATGATGACAATTGATTCAAGTTCAACTACGTGGATATTGAGGGAAAGCTCAACATCTAGTGCCTGACATCCCTGAAGATCAAGATATTCTCATCTTGCAATTGGAAGGTTGTAATGTGAAACGATAACTTGAAGGTATATATGCAAGATTACTTTCATAAGAAAGCTATGGGCAACTTGAAGTTTGGGAAGGTTCAATAGAATTCCTTCATTGATAAAGTCGAGACAAAAGTAATGTGTAATATGGAATACTTGGAACCTGTCGTAAGATATGGCTCTATGACCTGTGAAAGGAAACAAACTTTGTAAAATAATATGCGAAGGAAAGAGGGAGCCATGTAATCTATAAATAACTAATAGCTGGTGCTTTTATGAAAGACAAGGAAGTCGAGAAGTCTCCTCTCAGTTTGGGAGGGAGCAAAAGGAGTATCCTTGATTAGCAGCATGATCTATTCTCTCATTAAAATGAGAATAGGGATGTCCTCCCTGATTGAGAGAGATTTTGGTTGGGCACTAGTTCTCCTTGTTTCATGTACTAAACCAAGACTAATAACAATGCATTTGGTGGATTCATCACATATAGGGAGAATGATGACTTGTTTGGTTCTCCTTGTGTCAGGTACTATGATGGATTAGCATTGATGTCTTAAGTCAATTACATGGAGACAAATAAGGATAATGTTGGATTAGATAAGCATATTCGACATAAATTCTTAGAGTCATGTAATGTGATGGATTAAGATGAAGATCCTAAGTCACATGGACTTGGATAAGAATGTTCTTATTGGCCAGATAAATCGATCTTGCGGACAAGGCTGATCTCCTTAGTATCAACAAATATCTAGCAACAAGCAGGACAAGCAAATTTACCTTTCTCTAAACATATTGTGATTCATTAATAAAAGCTAAAGAGTTGTTTAGACCCTACCTTAAGTCCAACGCTAGTTTGTGGTAGCCATGCTCCAACCGTTCGAAAGAGTTTCCTTTTAAGAACCTGCAAGCAAAAACAAGCACACATAAAATAACACCTGCATAGCTAATATAATAAATCATGTCCATCATGGTGATCAGGAATCCATGAAATAAACCATAAAACACAGCTTATTGAGAAAAATAAACTTGATTGTATTAACTTTGAAATAGAAGAACTTTACAACCTTTGGTGCCTTGATGTTGTCCAAGCTCTTCCCAAGGTCTAAATAGGAATCTCCTCTACTTTGACAAGCCTCACTCTCTTCCAAATGAGATCAAAAAGGTATGTAATCTCTCCTCTCAAAAGCTCAATTAGGAAGACTAAGTTCCAACAACATTTCACCTCAAAAATATTCAACTTTCAACCTCCTCAGTAACCAGCCCAATGTTTCATTTTATAGTGCAAAGGAAGGAGGTTACAGGTCCACCATTGAAGGGATAGAGTCCTCCTTCAAAGGGATAAGCTCCTCACATCAAGGGGTTAGCTCCTTAAGGTATGGGATGCATGAACCTTTAAGGAGCGAACTTGCCACCTCAAGGTTCCCTCTAGAAGCTTCCAGAAATGACTCAAAGAGAGTTTTTAAGAATGTATTTGCGCCTTTCTAACTTTTACAAGGGTTCGAACCCATAACACAGAGACAGAGTGGTCAGGTGCATAGGGGACATGACCATTAGGTGCGGGACCGCAGGTAATGCTAAGAGAAAGTGTGGAACCAAAGTTTTAGAGATTTTTAATGTCTTTCTCTTATTTTCAAGGCTTGATATGAAGAACTGAGGTTTAAGACTTGCAAAGGAGGAAGGTATGAGTGCTGATAGACTCACACAGATTGCAGAATGTCAAGGTGGCAATTTTTTGTGCAATAGATTTCCTCCTAAAGTGGGAAGTCTGTAATAGATGAGGATAGAATTTGTCATCTAAGAAGAGTGAAGTACTTTATCATTTCAGGGATCTTCCTATGGACACCCCGGTCGGAACCTATAAAAACATTCAATGATATATATATATATATATATATATATATATATATAATATATATATATATATATATATATATATATATATATATTATATATATATGAACATATCATCGCTGAGGTAGGCATTCCTATACTCAGATCAAAACTGACTAGAAAACTATCTAAACTGCTCTGATACAAGAATGATTTTGTAATACATCACAAGTATAGACATATGTAGACATAGTATGGGCACAACCATCTGTTTATGAATAGTCCACTGTATAATGAATAACAAAATTCCTCGCAGCCTGGATGGTGGAAACTAGATCCAGGGTCTTGATTTATGCTTCCCGAACTAGTACGATTCTATCCATATGAATGAATGTGTCGAAGTCGAACATGGTAGAAACCACTTGATTACCAGTCAATGATGTGGACTGTTAACAAGTGTGAGAGCCATTGAATGTACTTTGAGAGCCATTGACATTACTCCTTTTTTGTAAATTTGTGTCCCCCAAGCTCGAAAAAGTATAAAATGATACTTGACAGAATCACTTGACCATTACAATAAAGGAGTACTTTTCATAATTAGTGCCTTCGAGCTGAAAAAGTAAAAAAGTGATCGAAAACACGTCGTTTTATAACCAATATAGAACTTGAAACGACAAAAGTCCGGCAATATTTTCATGTTTATACGGTCAGAAAAGTGCTGTAAGTGGACTATCCTTTTAATTCATTTTAACGAGTTTAAAAGAAAAAACTCAGCAATATTTTCATATTTTACAAGTCAAAAAAAAACTTAAAGAGGACTCCAATGTTTCACTTTTCCGTAATTTTTGGAAGAGTCTGAAAAAGTGAAAAAGTATGGTCTTTGTTGAAAATGATCAATTCTTCCTGAAAATCCAATATTCTGCACAAAAACTCAAAACATTACTCATACCTATTTAAAATAAATAAAAATGCATCAAAAGTTACATTTTCAAAGAGAAAAATAAACAAATTAAAAATTCATTTATTCAAAAAATCTTATAAAAAGGGCTTTTGTAAATTCATTTTTAATGTTTGACTTCAGAGTGAAAAGTAATAGTTTTTGTTTAGAAACTTCCTGTGAAGATTGCGGAAAATTGGACCATTGGAAACGAAAACCATTAGCTCCAGGTAATCCACATCATCCCTATCTTGCATTTCAACCATTTAATTTTCATTTTAGGGCTTTAAAAATTGATTTTTAAAGGAAAATTTTGTTTAAAATATCGCTCGGGGGGGGGGGGGTCCGCAGGTGCAACATGCGGCCCCTGCGGACCTTGACTTTTTCGTACAAATGAAAAAGTCGGGGTCCCGCGCCTGCTCTTAAGGACGAGTGTAGACCTACGCACTATCCCTAACTAGTGGGTGCGGACCCCGTGAAATAAGTTTTTAAAATGTCATTTTTTCCATTTCCGCCCGAAAATTTTGAACTAAATTATTCTAGTCCTCCCTTTTTGCAATGTAGGATATACAAAATGCTTGTTTGGTGGGAATGGGAGCACAAAGATGTGGATCTTGCTGCATTAATTCATCCACCTACAATACGGGCATTAAAAGCATGCAAACTATTTAAATTCTGGGCCATACCCGGCATGAGAGCTCAAGTAGACTTTCTGCAATGGCTGGTAGACAGGTGGAGCACATAGGACCAGTGTTTCATAATTGGTGGCCACTGGCTCAAAATCGAGCTAGAGGAAATTTATTTCTTGACTGGTTTGCCCAAGAGAGGTGAACGATTATCTCTATTCGGGACTAGGCCAGGTGGCTAGTTTGTCGCTAGTCTCCGACTAGAGTTTTGTAATGACCAAATTGAGGACAAATAGATAAATATTAAGACTATCTCCCATCCTGAACTTAAAGTGATTGCATTTATTGTCACCAGACTATGCAGGAGCGCAAAATTGCATGTAGCTACCAGATCCCAAATGTGAATGGCAGTAGCCTATTACCAAGGCACCATCTTCTACTGGTGCGAGGCTGTGTTGGTGAATGTAAAAGGCCAACTGACTAGAGCAAAGAACGGACAACTAAAAAACTTTGGATATGGTTTCTTGGTTGTGAGCTTTGGCCTAGAGAGGGTCCCTATGTTGGTCCCACAGTAGCTTTCTGTTGAGGCTGGACTTCCCCGAGAGCCTAGGATTATGCGCTGGGTTACAGTGATGGCCCGTCATCCTGAGGAGGGTATAGAGGTTGTCCGATTTCCACCTGAGTATTTTCGTTGGTTGAGGAACCAACTGTTCGTGATTCAGGATTTTCCATACGTTAGGATGGATTATCGTGGTGATCCAGACATGGCTCTTCCACCAGGACAGCAATGGGATGATTCAAGTAAAATCATTTTCAACATTTTTTAACTAGTTTTTTGTTTTGTTTTTTTTTTTTTTTAAATCGTATAAAATTGACAATAAAAAGTTTTAAATGCATATGTGGGTCCACGACGACCAGCCGCTCTCCAGCCCTATGAGAGAAGACACCCAGCTGCAGCAGCATCGGCCCCACAGGACCAATCAGCAGAGACCCTGACCAAATTGGAGCATCATCTAGAGCGTTTGACAACATATATTCCAGAGACTAGTATAGATGATATTCCACTTATGTTACAACGCTATGTGATTGGGGTCCCAGTGTTGGCAGTGTTGGCATTATGATACATATGTTGTACTTGATGGCAATGCACTCATCTCAGATGATAGATTATAGTGCAACAAAGTTCACGCACTTTCATGCAGAGAAAAGTTCCTTTCATGCAGAGAAACGTTCACGCAATTTCATGCAGAGAAAAGTTCACACACTTTGATGCAAAGAAAAGTTCCTTTCATGCATAGAAAAGTTCACGCACTTTCATGCAGAGAAACGTTCACGCACTTTCATGCAGAGAAAAGTTCATGCAATTTCATGCAGAGAAAATCACGCGCACTTGGGAAATCTTATGGTTAGTTCATGGTATTAGTCCGGCAGTTTTTGATCCTATGGTTTTGGTTCGTGGTATTGCATGCAAAAGAGTTGAACCCAAGTATTGGGTCCGTGGTATTGTTTCTCAATGGTTTTGGTCCATGGTTTTGAGTGAGGCCTAGCCTATAAAAAGGAAAGGAGATCATTTGGCTAATCAAAAGTGTTGAAAATCTTAAGAAGAGCAAGATCTGAATTTCTGATAATCGGTTGGTGAGACATAGTTGAATCTGAATCAAGGAGAAACCGAAGTATTATAAGTCAGATCTACTGAAGAGAGCGGCAACGGTGTAGTGCGGAGGTGCGCAGAACCAAAGAAGAAGCAGGTGCGGAGTTGCGCAGACTTGTCACGACAGAAGTGCAGATATCTGCAGGTTTCCTTCAGTGAAGTTGCGAACCTTTCTTGAAATATATTTTAGCTGTCTTTTATCCGTTTCTACAGAGATTTGGGTTTAAATTCGTGTCTGGTTACTGGTGTTATTTTCTAGTCATTGAAGTTATTTGTTTAAAGGAGATTGGATGATGCACATGTACATGATGTTTTGGATCCAATTTGAAAATTGATGAAACATGGTCCCTGGACTGAAAGAGAAGGTAGTAGCCTTCTGTAGGTCAACACCTACATACTAGTATTTCAGCTAGTACAAGAGCTAAGGGGGTTGTAGCTCCCTTCCAGAAGAAGCTAGAAAACGAGAGAGGGTTGTAGCTCTCTGCAGGTTGCAGCCTGCGTACTCGTAAAAGAATGCACTAGTACAAAATCATTGTAAGAAGAAGTTTCTAATTGAAAGAAGATAGAGACATATTGCATTTTCACCCACATTTGGTTTCCACCTTACATCTTGTGTTCCTTGGTGTGACTGTCTATTTTGTGTTCCTGCTCATTATTCTATGGTTCTTACATACAGATTAATGACAAACATCTGAAGAATAAATTAAATTATAAGTTTGGAAGGTATATGCAAGTTTCAATTGTCAGATCTGAAAAATATTTGTATAAATTGATAAAAGTTTGATAACACTGATTCACCCCCCCTCTTAGTATTATTTCCAACAATTGGTATCAGAGCAGGTCCTTCAGAAGAAGCTTGATCGCTTGAAGGAAGATCTATCATCATGAGCAACTACGAGAGAGAAGCATCAATCAGGCCACCAATTTTTGATGGGACCAATTTCATCTATTGGAAGGTAAGAGTTACTGCCTATCTTTAATCTCTTGGTACAAAAGTCTGGGATATCATAGATATAGGGTACACTTTTCCATCATCAACTCCCACAGATCCGGCTGAGAAGAAGTAGTTTGAAACAAATGAAAAGGTTGTTAATACTCTATTAGGATGTCTATCTCAATTAGAATTCGTCAAGGTTAGGCAGTATAAAACCGCAAAAGAAATATGGGACAAGATCATTCTGAGCTATGAAGGAGATGAACAGGTAAAACGAGCAAAACTTCAAACCCTCGGAATTCAGTATGAAAATCTCATAATGTACAATGATGAAAGTGTGGCTAACTATTTCCTACAAATAGATGAGATTGTTA
>APFE030332341.1:29804-70159 GCA_000404065.3 Pinus taeda
GGGCACAACAATATTAATAAGGGGTACAACTACCATAGTAATGGGGTAATCACTAGTATTATAGGGACCCAACACTCTGTCTATCCATCTGTCTATGGATGACAATTTGTACTTAAAAACCAAATTTTTCCCCAAGCCTTCAAACAACCCCTTCCAAGACTTGGAATTGAACTTGGCATCTATATGTAAGATAATATTCTTGGGAACTCAATAAAATCTCATTATCTCCCGAAATAATATCTGAGCTACCTCACTAAATGAACTAGTACATTGCAATAAAGTGAGCTACCTTGCTCAGCATATCAGCCACAGCGATGATGGACTCATGTTGCTTTGATGTCCTCAACAATCCTATAATGATTTCCATGGAAATGACCTCCCATTTTCATTCTAGAATTGGAATAGGCACCAAGACACCAACTAGATTCTTACATTCTTCTTTCACCTACTAACAGTCCAAACATCTTGCTACAAACTCAATAACCTATTTCTTAAAGTTTGGCCAATAATAAAACTTCTTAATATTTTTCAAGGTCTTCTGGTATCTTGGGTGGCCTAAATATGGCTTAAAATGAAACTCCCTCAAGATAAGCTTCTTGAGCTCACTATTATCTGGCACATAAATCTTGTTCCTAAATCTGACCAAGCCATCTACTTTGAGGTGATACTCCTCATCTCTATCACCTCCACCCTGGTGGTGCAATCTTTTCTCCAACTGCTAGTTCTTCTCATCATGCTTCCATGCATGTAAAATTTGCTCCTGTAAGTTTGTCCCATAAGAGCTCACAACTGAAATGTGATTCACTTGCACTCTCCTATTAAGAGTATCTGAAACTTTGTTCCCATTTTAATTAATCTAATTGATACCAAAATCAATATCACCAAGGGTATGCAACCATTTTGCATTTTTGAGATTGATTGGGTTGGTCAAACAAGTATCTTATCCCACTATGATCACTCATCATAACAAACCCCTGTCCATGGAGGTAATTTTTCCACATCTTCAATGCATGTATGACCACTTCTTGATTCATAGCGTATCACATGTCCTTCCTTCATTAGGACTCCATGTCCTTCCTTGCACGCATCTATACAAGCCACAATCTCCTTTTTAGGATCTACAATATTCAAAACTTTCAAAACTTGAGCATTCGCAAGCAAATTCTTCAAATGATCAAAGTTATTTGAACACTCCTCAGTCCATTCAAACTTATTCACTTTCCTCTGCAAGGATGTAATAGGATAAACAATCTTTGAGAAGTTCTTGATGAACCTCTGATAATAACCTGCTAGTCCCATTAATGGTTTGACCTCATCCACATTCCTAAGAGTTAGACACTTCATGATAGCTTTGATATTTTATGGATCCATTGTTATCCCTTCCTTGGAAACAACATATCCCATGTAATGAATTTGAGTCTAAAAGAAACTACACTTTCTAATCTTGGCATACAAATGACACTCTCTCAATGATTTCAACACTGCTGCTAGGTGCTCTGCATTCTCTTACTCATTGCTTAAGTATACTAGTATATCATCAATACATACTATCACGAACTTGTTCAAATAAGGACGCAAAACATTGTTCATCAAACACATGAAGGTGGTTGGAGCATTAGTAAGACCAAAAGGAACCACCATGAACTCATAATGCCCATACCTTGTACATAATATAATCTTGTAGGTGTCATCTTTGATGTCCACCTGATAATATACACATCTCAAATCAATATTTGAAAACAATGCTCCTCCCTTGATCCGATCAAACAAGTAATAAATCCACAAAAATGGATACTTGTTCTTTATATTCACTTTGTTCAACTCCCTGTAATCAATCCACAATCTAAGAGTACCATCCTTATTCCTTACAAACAATAATGGTTCACCCCAAAGATATACACTTGGCCTTATGTATCCTTTATCAATAATTTCTTTATGATGAAACTTCAGTTCTACGAACTGTAGTGTGCTCATCTTGTAAGGTGCCCTAAATGTAGTTGTTGCTCCTTGCTTCAACTAAATAGAGAATTCCACTAACCTATGATGCATTAAATATAGAATTTCTTCAAGAAACACAACTTAAAATTGATGCAAGAAGAGATACCTCTTCAAGACTTCCTCATCCTCAACTTCCTTCCCTTTATCACTGGAAATATGTACTTCAAACAATAAACATCCTTTCCTACTATTCCACTTTGCTTGCATAGCTAGAACTATTCTCACTGATGTAGGCTTCTTCTTTCCCCACAGGATTCTCCTTTCACCATCATCATCTAGGCTTCCAATAGCCTTGTCACAACATCCCACTTTAGTCCTATGAATGAATATTCAGTACATGCCATCAAGCATGTTATATGATGCCAAAGGAAGAAGTTAGATGTGTTGATGTATGCATGCCCTTAACCTCAAATGTATAATATCTCACCCAGTGATGAACTCTTCTCTTAGTTCTCGTAGCCAACTACACTGACCAAGATTCTGCGTGCACTTTTTTACTCAAGCAACACTTATCCACCAGGTCATGACTGATGTAACTATAATTTGATCTGGGATCAATTGA
The DNA here is from genome assembly GCA_000404065.3 of Pinus taeda. Lineage (NCBI taxonomy): Eukaryota > Viridiplantae > Streptophyta > Pinopsida > Pinales > Pinaceae > Pinus > Pinus taeda. The sequence goes on from APFE030332341.1 coordinate 32,365, forward strand.
AATAAAAACAACTTGATAAAAAATCTTACCTTCCATCACAATAATGGATTCCTAAATATTATCCTGTATGTTATCAACTGAAACATAAATCCAAGGAATACTGTAACTATTAGGTTCCAATAATACTAGTTTATTCCCCCTATTGTTTGGTTAGTGTATCCCCCTATTGTTATTTTGTACCCGTGTATCCCCCATGTTGTTACTCTCGTTCCTCATAGAAGCCCATTATTGTTATTGTTTTTCCCTTACATTATTCTTGTTATGTAGGATCTGATTATATTATGACCGCTTAGACTCATATATATACCAAGAAGGTCTTATGACTTGTATCATCAAAGAATTTGTTCATTAATGTAATTTAAATTAGGTTTCCCTCTCAAAGAGAATAATTTTTAAGTCGTTCTTCTACCTTTTTTTCTATTTTGCGAGTTGGTTGCATAAAATTTGGTATCAAATCTTTGGATTCTAGGGTTTCACTTCTTCAAACGGGTCATCTTGGAATATTCACTATAACTATTTTTGTGCAAAGATTCAGAAGTTTAAATTTCAACCATTTGGAGTCGAAATATTGGTAAACCTACTGTAGGAATTTTATATCTTGTTTCACTATACTTTTGGTTATATGATCTGAGTAAATTAGGGTTTTTACAGGCTGTAAATCTTTGAACCTTGGATATATCATGATTCTTCTTAGACTTCCCAAACTTTCCCTTCTTTAGCTTATTTATTCTAGCAATGAAGGCTTGAGATTAAGATTGATCATCTAATTCAATGTCATAATTTCCCTTGATCCTAGTCTCTTCCAAAATGCATTGAGCCCACAACTCATCTAAAGGAGTTGAATATTTCTTAGTCTAGATACTTGTTGCAAAACTAATCCATTCAGGTGGCAAAGAATTTAGGACATATATGGTCATTTCAAAGTCAAAAGTTATCGCCCTAAGCCCCCACAATTGATCTCTTTTTTAGAAATATTCATTAGAAAGAATTCCATTTCCTCATCCTTTGGCTTCTTCATTTTGTATAGTTTATTTCCCAAAGGCATATTTTTCCCTGATATACTTATAGAGTACAAATTTACTAGCTTCTCATAAATAGATTTAGAAGTCTTCATATTAGCCACAAATGCAACAAGATGATCCTTAATGGAGTCAACAATGATATTTTTGTGCCCTTACATCTCCTTGTTGTATTTTAATAGCTATTACATCTTGTCCTTACTAGATTTAGTAACTTCATCACGAACATATTCCATTACTTCATACTTTGTAAGTGTGAGATCAATTCTTTCTTCCAGGCTAGGAAGTTTGTTGAGGCAACAAGATTATTTCTTTCCTTGTAAAAAGAACCCTTATAAGCAATAGATTCATACCTAAATATACTTACTTGTCGATAAAATAAATGCCCTTCTCTGATGATGTATCGACCTATCTCAAGGATTTGAATATCTTCATGGAGACTTCAATAAAAACTTCCAAAAGTAAGGATACCAAATCCTTTGATGATTCATTCAAGGATTCCATCAAATGGGTCTTCAAATATATCTTTTCCCAAAAGAGAACAACAACCTTCTTTTATTTTTCCTCTTCAATATTTCCTTTGATGAGAGATTGATTTAGTCCTTTGCAAGGGATTCCCCTTAGAAAACCATTCTTGCGTCCACAAAATGATCCTTCTAGTTGCCTTCTCTTGTTCACCTTAGCTCTTATGCCATGTTGGAAAATGTAATGTGGGTATTATTATTTCTAATTTTCATTATCCTTAATCATATCTTGTGAATCTTATTTATCTTTTCACGTTTTCTTTATTAGTTCTTCTTCATCAAACAATTATAAGTGTAAGACAATAAAGACACATGACCCAAAAATGATGCTCAAATCCAGGGAAAAACCACCTCCAAGGATAAAAACCAGAAAAACTCTTCTCTTATTATATAATCTTCCTCAAATGAGACAACGAAGACCCAAACCCTAAACCAAGTCCTCCTCCAAGTACCAAGTAATCCGTTCCAATAGAATCAGATCACCACAGTTCTTTCCTGCATTAATTCACAACTTCAACCATAGATTCGACCCTGCAACATCATCTTATAAGTTTTTCCTACTACTACAATCTATAGCTGTTATAGGAACCATAAGTCTGTTTCTTCAAGAGATCCTTCTTTGATCCACGTGAATATTCCCAATATCAAGAAGTTAAAATAAAATATTTCCTCTCCCAAAGACTTGATACTGCAACTCGTCCTACTACAACTCAAACCTAGAATTTAAAATTTCCTCGATGTTGTAAAAACCCTAATTCTTCATAGATGTGAGAGCGATAGAGCCCAAAAATAGGTTTACTTCTTTTCTTCTTCTATATGTTCACTCTTCTTTTCATCTTGCTTTCTAGCTATTTCTTTCTAGCTACTGATCAAACTTCCTTTCTCGAAATTGAACTTGTGATTGAGTGAGTGACAAATGAGGTTGAATATGATCCTTTATATAGCCTTTTTTTGAAGGGGTCAAATTGCATCATTAGGATGACTTGAATATCCCAAGGCCGAATTTCACTTTGGAGGTTTCCAAGACCTTCTAGACTCTAAATAAATTATTTTACAAGATATATATTTCATGGAAAAGTCTTATAAACATGACGTTGAATCTCTTCATTCATGAAAATAAATCCTATGACCTAACAAACCCTAGAAGCATGAACAACATGATTTTAACTAGAATGTAGTCAATAAAAAGCATAAAACACATGCTTTAAAATAATAAATATTTCATTTTTAGCATAATATACATATTGAAATGAGTTCAAAAACATTTATAAATACTAAAAATAGTTACATTTCCAACATTTACACCCTAGAACCTCAAACCTAGAAATGACATAATAATGAAAGGAAGAGACCAGGCATAGTGAACAAAAAACATAATAATTCATGTCACATGAGATAATTGATGCCATCAACAACCTAGTTGAAAACCATATTCGAAGTAACCATGCTCGAAACAAGGAAACCAGGGAACAACAACAACTTTATCCACCGCTTTTGTTGGCTATCATGACCACCTCTCAGCACTTTAAGTGTAGATGTTAAGGACCACACAAATCTTCTTGTGCACACTACATAAATAGAGAATTTGCAATAGCATTACAACGACCTACTCTCAACCCACCACAATCTTGCCCAAAACCCATGTACAAGGGCTTGAGGGAAGTACCTACAACGTCCCCATTACATCCACATTAACACCCCCATTAGGGGCTAGAAGTTAGATTAAACTCATCACATTCCTATAATATAAATTAAATGTTTTCCTAGAATAAAAATTGATTATTTCACCCAATCTTTCTTTCATATAACTTATGTAGTTAATTAATTTCAGTATATTTTATGTATTTTTCTTATATTTCATATAATAAGTCCCATTGCACTTCTATATTTTTCATCTTTCAATCATTTATTGCTTCTAATATAATATAATTCTCCTTTAAGAATTGAAATTGAAAAGTTAATCACCTATAACGTATAGTGTAGTTTACTTCAAAAGTGTACACACTTGAATTAACATTTTAATGTAAGTGATTTAACACTCAGTTAGATTTCCCAACATTTCTAATGTCATTTCTGGGGAAGTATAAATAACTATTAGATTTTAGTTTATAATTCCTTTTTATTACACAATTATAACTATGAAGAGTGGTAAGACAATACTTTTAAATGCATAAAAATTAGAATACATTTTACAATTATGTATAAGGAAAGAGACTATAGGGGAATATTTGTTAAAATTTCAGTTCCATCATCACCAACCACCCCCACTAGACCACCTAATGCAATAAGAGCCACAACACCATCCATATCATGAATTACATCATTTGTAGGTATACGAAGACTTCATGAGGTACAAATAATTGAAATTAAAACTAGAGAAGAGCCAACATTTTCTATTGAAGAAATAGTAGAGGAACTTGTATCTCCATTTGAAGTAGTGATATTTCTTTCTTCAATAAGGGAAAGACTCTTCAGAAAATAATTAGATGTACCTACTGAAGAAGGAGAAGACAAAGGAAATTTTCTTATAGAACCATTAATAAAAGTAACATAAGAGGAAAATCTAGTTGAAGAACCATATTACCTCATTTTAGAGGGCTTGATGGCATAAGGTGAAGCACAAATACTTCCTCCAAATGGACATGAAACAATAATAGGATGATGATGAAGAGGAGAATAGCCACCACCTAGAGGTGGTAGAGGAGGAAAAATACACCCTCCTCATGGTTGAAGCAGTGGTAGAGGTTGAGGTAGAGGAAGAGGTAATGATGGATATGATGACCATGAAGAAGAACGTTATTGCTTCCCCAATCAGGATATTGACACAAGTGTTAGCATGAAAAACATCTCACCATCAATACTCCTAACTTTGATGGTATGAGAATAGAAGACGTGGAAAATTTTCTCATTGAATTGGAAGTATTATGTAGATCATATGATTATTGATTTGATGCTAAAAATTTAATATTGTTTCCATCCACACCAAAAGATGGAGCTCTTTATTTCATCAATAAAAGGTGTTAACTCAATAATATCATGGGATGAAATGAGAATTTTGCTTTTAGAACTATTGTATAAATCATGATCTTAGATATGAAATATTTAAACTTTATCAAAAGGAATATGAGAGCCTTGAGGATTTGTTAGAGATATGTGTATACAATGTTGAAAGAGGAAAATTGATCCAAAATCTTTTGCTTATAGATGTGTTAAAGAATTACATACATAAATTGTAGCTTAACATAGAAAAATTAATGTGCACATGCGAGAAGAGAAGAAACACGTGAAGCATGAAAGAAGACAACAAGACTTGATAACAGAGTTCATACGACTTGGACTACGTCTCCGGGCCCTACTCGATCAATGGTAGGCCTTCATTCATTAAGTGACATGAGAAAGAAGAGTACAAGAATCAATTACAAAAAGGAGTTCTATACCTCCATATTGAAAAATGGCTGAAAAATACAGAACCTTGATGGAGAAACACGCAGTGCCATTGTGTTCATGACATCGAGAAGTGTTGAAACCATATAAAATTTGTCAATTTTTGAGAAAGTGAAAATTCGGTCCTCCTGCAAAATTTTGCCTCGAACTACATGAACTGCCTACTCTACCTAGGCGCACTAATGAAATGCGTTGAAATACAAAATGCCATGGCAGACTTCACAACAAATCAGTTGTGGCATAGTGGTTATGGATCCAAATATTGTGGAGGAGGTCGGGTGGTCAAATCCTGCCTCCCTGTTTTTACATAACAAAATGTTAATTTAAAAATTTGTTCAGGTTGGGCCTGCCTTCGCTAGCCTACCCACTCCACCTACCCTGGGTTGTATGCCTATTAAAGTGTTGGGTTGAGGTTGGGTCCATGCCCCAAGGTCTGTCCCACCTTTCCCATTCATGAGTTTATTTTAGTGGGGTTGGGTCTGAGCCCCATGCATTGTCCCACCCAATGTTTAGAGCACAGTTATAGTAGTTACAAAGGTTGGGGTGAGGGTCAAGGGTTATGGCGCACCCCTCCATAAATAAATATTTTTGATAAGGTTTGGGGTGGGGGGGGGTGGGGTTGGTGGCCCGCCAAATCTTTTTTTAAATAAATTTTTGTTATATATAAAACAATTTGTGCATTTTTGAAAATTTGGTTTTGGAGCGAAGGAGTCTTTTTAACAAGGCCATGATTTTTCCTGGAATCTATGAGGAGTTGACCCGATTCTATCTACCAGAAAAGTTCAAATTATGCCTTCATTAATCCTGCCCAGTCACCAAAAGTCAACCCAACTTTGTCTGTCTATATCTCCTTCATCTAGACTCAGATTGGAGTGTCATTCACAGCGTTGGAATCACGATTTGATGTCAAGTTCATCGCCTTTCTACCACTGTGAATTTTGAGCTTTTTCCATGGCCTTGTGTCTTGAAATCCACCAAGATCAATCCTTCACATTGTGGAGCTTTTGGACTACCAAAAGCTCTATCAATCAATTGGCAAGTGAGGGAGTTGTTCCCTCACTCTTTCTTTTTCCATCCATTATTCCTTGCTAGGGTGCATCCCCTTGAAACCAACTCAAAGGTATTCCACGTCTCCCCATCGTGAATTCCTGGTTCTTCTATGAAGAATGATGTCTTCAGGTAACTCATCGAGATACTCTGGTGCAAATTCATGAACTGTAGCAATTGTGCCCACCTCCTTGGTGTCCATAATCAATGGTGGCTCATACAGCCTTGAGTTATCCACATTCACTACGGAGTACATTTGCATATATATCGGCAAATCAAGACGAAAGGCATTGTTTCCAATCTTCTCCAACATGGTGAATGGACCATATCGGATTGGTCGCAACTTCTTCCATTCTCCCTTCATCTTGTCCTTGCTAATATGGAACCACACTTTGTCGCCCACTTGAAATTTATAGTCGACTCGGTGTTTGTCATGTTGAGCCTTGTGTTGGGCTTGACTTTTCTCCAACTACTCCTATACTACTTTGTGAATCAACTGGATCTGTTGAATGAACCTCTGCATTTTGTCCCTATCATCGCATCCACTGGAGTCATCTTCCCTTCCAAAGACCATATCAAAAGGGTGTTTTGGCAGGAAGCCAAAACATGTCTCAAATGGTGAACGATATGTAGATGAGTGCACTGCTCAGTTGTCGGAATGTTGCACATATGGAAGATGCTCATCCCACAACTCAAGATGTTTCCACAATAGCCTCGCAACAAGTGTACCACAGTGTGGTTGACAACCTATGCCTGTCCATCAATCTGTGGATGAAATTTCGTGCTTCATTTCAACTTGGTGTCCATCATCTTCCACAAGTTGGTCCAAAACTTTGTGCGAAAGTGAGAGTCCCGATCTGACACAATCGATGTGGGCAACCCAAAATGGACCCAAAAATGCTGAAAGAAAAGATGAGCAGTCTACTCTATAGTGATTTGATTTTTACAAGGAAGTAAAATACAGATCTTACTAAAACTGTAAACCATGACTTACAAATAGTCATGAATTTTCCTAGACAAAGGCAAACCTCCTACAAAATCCATTGACACACTTTCTCATGGATGACTCAGAATAGGGAGTGGTGTGTAGATCCCAAGTTTTCTATTAGGGATTTCAAACAGAACACATCACACACCCTTTTACATGGCGAGTCACAATGTTCTTCACATGAGGCCAAAAAAGAAATATTTGTACATGACACAAATTTTTTCCGATACCAAAATGACCAGAAACAAGGGAGGTGTGGGCATCCCGAATTACATGCACCCTTTGTCCTGTGGGTATGCACAATTTTCCAAGGTGATACAACAGTTTCCCCTGCAAGTGATAGTTGTCCACCTATGAACCATGTTAATTTTGCATAAATCTTCTTAATGTCACCATCGTTATCATCTTGTTCAACATAACTTTTAAAAGATAACAAAGCATTATGCAAAATAACAGAAGTAGAAATAGGAGGGCGAGATAGCATATCAGCCACTTTGTTGCTAGTTCCCTTCTTATACTTTATTACGAGATGAAATTGCTGAAGAAAACCCATCCACTTGAAATGATGAGATTGCTGCAACTTGGTTTGTGACTAAAGATACTGCAAGGGATAATGATCCATATGGATGATGGTCTCCTTGCCGATCAAGTAGTGTTTCCACTTTTTCAAACTTTAGACCAAGTTGTATAACTCCTTGTCATAAGTGGAATAGTTTATCACAACTTGAAATAACTTCTCTAAATGGTAACATATCGACTTCTTTTTCTGCATCAATACAACTCCCATGGCATATCCACTGGTGTCTATTTCGATCTTGAATGGTTGTTGGAGATCTTGTAAGGCCAAGACTGGTGTGGTGCTGATCTTTATTTTCAATGTTTCGAAGGATTTCTGCTACTTTCCTCCCCATTGAAAGACTTACTTTACACTTGTCAATGCATGTAAAGGTGTTGCAATAATAGAGAAATGGAAATAAATCTCCTCCAATACTCTACTACACCCAAAAAGCTGCGAACCTCAGTTACACTAGTAGGTTTAGGCCAAGATTGCTTCAACTTTAGAAGGATCAATTTTTAGTTGACCATGACCAATAATATGACTTAGGTAAACCAAAGAGGTTTTCCTTGTCACAACATCCCACTTTAGTCATACGAATGAACAATGAGTACATGCCATCAGGCATGTCATATGATCCCAAAGGAAGAACATTTAGATGTGTTGATGTATGCATGCCATTAACCTCAAGTATATGATATCTCACCCAATGATGAACTATTCTCTTAGTCCCGGTAGACAACTACACTGACCAAGATTTTGTATGCACTTCTAATCAAGCAACACTTCACCATGAGGTCATGATTGATATAACTATAATTCGATCTAGGATCAATTGAAATAGAAACAAATTGATAAAATGTCTTATCTTCCATATCAATAATGGATTCCTGATGATTATCTTGTATGTTATCGACTGAAACATAAATCCGAGGAATACTCTAACTATTAGGTCCCTATAATACTAGTTTATTTCCCTTATTATTTGGTTAGTGTATCCCCCTATTGTTATTGTTGTACCCGTGTATCCCGCATGTTGTTATTCTTGTTGCCCGTAGAGGCCCATTATTGTTATTGTTTTTCCCTTACATTACTATTGTTATGTAACCTCTAATTATATTATGACCACTTAGACTCCTATATGTACCAAGAAGGTCTTATCATTCGTATCATCAAATAATTTTTTCATTCATGAAATTTAATTGAGGTTTCCCCCTCAAAGATCATAATTTTTAGGTTGCTCACCTATCTTTTCTCCTACTTTACGAGTTGGTTGCATAAAATTTGGTATCAAATCTTTCGATTCTAGGGTTTGGATTCTTCAAATGGTTCATCTTGGAATATTCACTATAACTATTTTTGTGTAGATCTTCAGAAGTTTAAATTTCAACCAAGTGGGGTTGAAATATTGGTAAACACATTGTAGGGATTTTATATCTTGGTTCACTATACTTTTGGTGATATGATCTGAGGAAGTTAGGGTTTTTCCAAGGTGTAAATCATTAAACCTTGGACATATCATGATTTCTCTTAGACTTCCCAAACTTTCCCTTAGTTAGCTTCTTTATTCTAGCAATGAAGGCTTGAGATTGAGATTGACCATCTAATTCAATGTCATAATTTTCCTTGATCCTAGTCTCTTCCAAAATGCATTGAACCCACAACTCATCGAAAGAAGTTGAATATTTGTTAGTCTAGATACTTGTTGCAAAACAAATCCATTCAGGTGGAAAAGAATTTAGTACACATATGGTCATTTCAAAGTAAAAAAATTATCTCCCTAAGCCCCCAAAACTGATCTCTTTTTGAGAAATATTCATTAGAAATAATTCCATGTCCTCATCCTTTGAATTCTTCATTTTTTATAGTTTATTTCTCAAAAACATATTTTTCCCCAATGTACTTATAGAGTACAAATTTACTAGCTTCTCGTAAATATATTTAGAAGTCTTCATATTAGCCACAAATCGAACAATATGATCCTTAATGGAGTCAATAATGATATTTTTGTTCCCTTACATCTCCTTGTTGTATTTTAACATCTATTTCATCTGTCCTTGCTAGATTTAATAACTTCATCAAGAACATATTCCATTACTTCATACTTTGTAAGTGTGAGATCAATCCTTTTTTTCCATGCTAGGAAGTTTGTTGACCCAACAAGATTATTTCTTTCCTTGTAAAAAGAACCCATATGAGCTATAGATTCATACATAAAGATAATTACTTGTCTATAAAAAATCTCCCCTTCTCTCTCATGATGCATCGAGATATCTCAAGGATTTGAATATCTTCATGGAGAATTCAATAAAAACTTCCAAAAGTGATGATACGAAAATCCTTTGATGATTCCTTCAAGGATGACATCCAATGGGCCTTCAAATAGATCTTTTCCCAAAAGAGAACAACAACCTTTTTCCTCTTCAATATTTCTTTTGATGAGAGATTGATTTAGTCCTTTGCAAGTGATTCCCCTTAGAAAACCATTCTTGTGCCCACAAAATGATCCTTCCAGTTTCCTTCTCTTGTTCACCTTAGCTCTTATACCATGTTGGAAAATGTAGTGTGGGTATTATTAGTTCCAATTTTCATTATCCTTAATAATATCTTGTGAATTTTATTTATCTTCTCATGTTTTCTTTATTATTTCTTCTTCATCAAACAATTATCAGAGTAAGACAATAAAGACACTGGACCCAAAAATCATTCTCAAATCCAAGGAAAAACCCATCCAAGGTGAAAAATCGGAAAAAAATCTTCTCTTATTATGTAATCTACCTCAAATGAGACAATGAAGACCCAAACCCTAAACCAAGTCCTCCTCCAAGTACCAAGTAATTAGTTCCAATAGAATTAGATCACCACAGTTCTTTCCTGCATTAATTCACAACTTCAGCCATAGATTTGACACTACAACATCATCCTGTAACTTTGTCCTACAACTACAACTTGTAGTTGCTATAGAAACCATAAGTCTCTTTCTTCAAGAGATCCTTCTTTGAGCCAGAAAAATATTCCCAAGATCAAGAAGTTAGAAATAAAATATTTCCTCTCCCAGAAAGTTGATATTGCAACTCGTCCTACTACAAATCAAAACTACAATTTAAACCTTCCTCGATGTTGTAAAGACCCTAATTCTTCGCACGTGTGAGAACGATAGAACCCAAAAATAGGTTTACTTCCTTCTTTTCTTCTTCTATACGTTCACTCTTCTTTTCGTCTTGCTTTCTAGCTATTGATCAAACTTCCTTTCTTGAGATTGAACTTGTGAGTGAGTGAATGCCAAATGAGGTTGAATATGATCCTTTATATAGCTTTTTGAAGGGGTCAAATTACATCATTAGGATGACTTGAATATCCCAAGGCCGAATTTCACTCTGGAGGTTTCCAAGACCTTCTGGACTCTAAATAACTTATTTTACAAGATATATATTTCATGGAAGGGTCTTATAAACATGATGTTGAATCTCTTGATTCATGAAAATAAATATTATGACCTAATAAACCCTAGAGGTGTGAACAACATGATTTTAACTAGAATGTAGTAAATAAAGAGCATAATACACATGCTTTAAAATAATAAAATTTTCATTTTTTACATAATATACATATTGAAATGAGTTCAAAAACATTTGTGAATACCGAAAATAGTTACATTTCCAACATTTACACCCTAGAACCTCAAACCTAGAAATGACATAATAATGAAAGGAAGACATCAGGCATAGTGAATAAAAAACATAATAATTCATGTCACATGAGATAATTGATGCCCTCAACAACCCAATTGAAAACCAAATTCCAAGTAACCATGCATGAAACAAGGAAACAAGGAAACCAGGGAACAACAACAACTTTATCCACCACTTTTGTTGGCTAGCACGAACAACTCTCATCACGTTAAGTGTAGATGTTAAGCACCACACAAATCTTCTTGTGCACACAACAAAAATAGAGAATTTGCAATAGGATTACAAGGACCTACTCTCAACCCACCAGAATCATTCCCAAAACCCACCAAACCCATTATATAATTAAACTTCCAATTGGAGCGTTGCATGTTAATGTATCACCCCTCCTTTAATGGTGATTTCATACTATGAGCTTGATAGAAGTACCTATAAGGTCCCCATTACATCCACATTAACACCCTCATCAGAGGCTAGAAGTTAGATTAAACTCATTATGTTCCTAGAATATAAATTCATTTCTTTCTCGGAATAAAAAATTATTATTTCACCCATTCTTGCTTTCATATAACTTATGTAGTTAATTAATTTCAATATATTTTATGTCTTTTTCTTACATTTAATTTAATAAATTCCATTTCACTTCTTAAAATACGTTTTTCATCTTTCAATCATTTATTTCTTCCAATATAATATAATTCTCCTTTAAGAATTGAAATTAAAAAGTTAATTACCTAGAACATATTGTGTAGTTTACTTCACAAGTGTACAAACCTCAATTAACATGTTAATGTAAATAATTTAACACTCTGTTAGATTACCCAAAATTTCTAGTGTCATTTCTAGGGAAGTATAAATAACTATTAGATTTTAGTTTATAATGTCTTTTTATTACACAACTCTAATTAGGAGTAGTGGTAAGAAAATACTTTTAAATGCATAAAAACTAGAATACATTTTATAATTCATGTATAGGGAAAGAGACTATAGGGGAATATTTGTTAAAATTGTAGTTCCATCATTGACAACCACCCCCACTAGACCACCTGATGCAAAGACTTCATGAGGTAAAAATAATTGAAATTAAAACTAGAGAAGAGCCAACTTTTTCTACTAAAGAAATAATAGAGGAACTTGTATCTCCATCTAAAGTAGTGATATTTCTTTCTTCAATAACAGAAAAATCCTTCAGAAAATAATTAGATGTAGTTACTAAAGAAGGAGAAAAAGGAGGAAATTTTCTTATATAACCATTAATAAAAGTACCATAAGAGGAAAAACTAGTTGAAGAACCGTATTACCTCATTTTAGAGGGCTCTATGGCATAAGGTGAAGGACAAATACTTCCTCCAAATGGACATGAAACAATAATAGGAGGATGATGAAGAGGAAAATGGCCACCACCTAGAGGTGGGAGAGGAGGAAAAATACCCCCTCCTGATGGTTGAAGAGGTGGTAGAGGTTGAGGTAGAGGAAGAGGTAATGATGGATATGATGACCATCATGAAGAACCTTATTGATTCCCCAATCAAGTTATTGACACTAGCGTTAGCATGAAAAACATCTTACCGTCAATACTCCTAACTTCAATGGTATGAGAATAGAAGACACGAAAAATTTTCTCATTGAATTTGAAGTATTATGTAGATCATATGATTATTGATTTGATGCTCAAAATTTAATATTGTTTCCATCCACACCAAAATATGGATCTCTTTATTTCATCAATAAAAGGTTCTAACTCAATAATATCATGGGATGAAATGAAAATTTTGTTTTTTGAAAATTATAAAGACTATTGTATTAATCATGATCTTAAATATGAAATATTTAAACTTTACCAAAAGGAATATGAAATCCTTGAGGATTTGTTAGAGATATTTGTATACAATGTTGAGAGAGGAAAATTGCATAATGTAGGATTTGGTACATTGAAATATCTCTTAGTTATAGCTGTTATTGGTGAATGGATTGAAATCATTAACCTAATGGGCAAAGGAGATGTGTCCCAATTATCATTTGAAGAAATTTGTGAGTTGTGCAAACACATATCAAGAGGAAAATAAAAGTATCGAAAAAGTAACATAGATATAGTCATTGCACAAGTAAATCTGTGTTAGGATCAGTAAGTTGAGTTGAACTTGGAAATTTACTTGATAATTCGAAAATAGAATGTCTTGTTAATATCAGTGCAACATTTTCTATTTTAACAATGCAAGATGTGAAAGACACTTAGAATGTTGCTTTCACTATATTCTACCCTAGATGTATAAATAATCATGCATTCAGATGATGTCCACTTGTAAATATTGAAATTCATGTTATCCGTGTAGAATCACATGCTACAAAATATTTCACATCACTACCTAGGTTGAAATCTATTTACTTGGAATATAATGGAGAAAGAAAAACACCATAACAAAATTTATTTATTGCTCCTAAAAGGCATTGTAAGCCTCAACAACTAGGTATGATGCAATATCCCAACTCACAATTTCAACCTTATAAACAATAACCTTAAAATAATTGGAACATACCCCTACATTGGAAAACCTAGCAACCTCAACCTCAAAACCCATCTTTGTCACGAGATTGGTAAAGGTCCTATCGTAGAAATACATAATATCCTCAATATTTCCCTCAATACCCTTAACACCATTCTCAATAGTATTCTGCATTGTTGCAACCTCCACACCCTTAATTAAACCCACAATTTACTATCAGTAAACCTCTTCTACTACCACCTACTCAAATACTTCAAAGAACAAATCAATTACATGCACAACTGCTCTGAAACCAAAATAATAAAGTACCTTAACAACTGACTTATAGTGCTTAAGTATAAAATGTCCAAACTTACATGATAACTTCCTTAGATTTGAATGATATCCATCTTATATTTGGAAGAGTTTACAAAATAAAAAGACTCCTATTGTCATTAAAGAACATAAAGAGGATGAAACACCTCAAAAAGTGGAAACTCCTCAAAAGGAATAAATTCTTGACAAGATAAATAATAATGAAGTAAAACTAACTCCTACTACTCTTCTAGTAGAGAAACGCTCTGTTATGAAACCAACTCAAGAAAAACATAGAAAAGATAGGTCAATGCCTTAAAATTTAGCCTCTTCGAGGGGGAAACATCCTTTACATTACATAAATGAACAATTCTTGGATGATACAAATGAAAATACCTCCTTTCTATATATAGGAGTCTAAGGGGTCATAACATAATTAGAGCCGACATAATAATAATAATGTAAGGGCACAATAATAACAATAGTGGGCTTCTACTAATAACAATATGGGCACTACATGGGTACATCAATATAATAAGTGGGTTGTATTAATAACAATAAGGGGTTACACTAGTAGTATAGGGGCCTAACATGCCCCTCTCCTTCAAAAATCATTATCCTTAATGCTTGAGTAGTTCTTGATGCTTCTGTATAAAATTCTTTTCCTCCCATGTGGAATCTTCAGCGGGTAAGGTCTTCCACTTGATGAGATACTCTGAAATTGATCGATTTCGTAGCTGTCAGTTTCCTGTTTCCTTGACTGCTCCAGGTTCCAAGATGATTTTTCCTTCCTCTTCAATTTCTGGCAACATTGTTTAGATTGGGATATTTTGCAACTTTTGAATAAGTGGCCACACTTCTTTTTCCTTCTTCCATTCATCTCTTGCTTCATTTATCCAATTTGGTTGGATAATAGAAATAGCACAAAACAATGCTTCCACATCGTCATCCTTGAAGAGTCTTCCCATTCGGTAAGGTCGTCATTTTTTAAGTGCATGTAGTATTGCCAACATTTCCTTCTCATAAATAGCTTGCTTGAGATGTAGCAGTAAAAATACCCAATCACCCACATCAAAAAAAATTTCACTACGATGTTGATCTACTTGTTTCATTTGATTTTGCACCGAAGTGGCATTATCCTTTAAAACTTGGAGAACTTGTTGTTGATGCTTGATGTGATCTTTCACTGCTTGAACCTTTTTCTTCTTGATATGTCCTTCTATCTCTAGAGTTTGAGGAGTGGTAATTTCTTCCAATCCTTTACAAGATATGGCCTGATTCATTTCTTGATGCTCGATGTGATCTTTCACTTCTTGAATATTTTTCTTCTTGATATGTCCTTCTAATCTTGATAGTTTGAGGAGTGGTAATTTCGACCAATGAATTAGAATATATGATTGGATTCATTTCTTCTTTATCGATTTGATCTTTCACTTCTTGCACCTTTTTCTTCTTGATATGTCCTTCTATCATGAGAGTTTGAGGAGTGGTAATTCTTTCCAATGCTTTACAAGATATGTTTTGATTCATTTCTTCTTTCTCTGGGGTGGGGTCCTGGCATATATCCCCTTCTTTTGATGTTTCTCGATCCTTTTCTTCCTCCTCTTCATATTCTATGTAAGATAATTTCATCTCAGCACACTTATGACCTTTAGTGCATTTTCTATCACAATTGTAACAAAGCCCTTCTTCTCTTTTTTCTTCCAATTGCTATGGTGTAACCCTTGTAGGTTGTGGAAGGTTAGGAGAAAAAATGCTTCCATCTTTATAGTTGTGAGGGGTATGCTTCCCGGTTTCCATAATTTTTCTTTCCACTATGTCACAAAGCCCTTTTACTCTTTCTAATTATTGTGGTGTTGCTCTAAAGAAGGTGTTGCTCTTTGTATCCTCATAATGTGCTATCATTTCCTCCGTGAAAATTGACCACGTCACAAGTTGTTTGCGAGAACAAAGCCCTTCATACCATAAAAATTGATTTGGTTCTAAATATGAAGATGCGATACATACTTTTTGTAACAGTGGTACACCATGCAGATCAAAATATTGCTCCATCTGAAGTATACAATTTACCCGATCCTTGCGATCAAACTTCCTCATCTTGCTTTTTCTTGATTTTAGTAGCTCGAACTTGAAATGACTGTAACTGTGTACTTTTGGATCTTTAAGTTATGAAATTGCAATCTTTAGTAGCCCTTTGTGTCCTCTTGCCAATGCCATGAGTCTTATCCAAATTGGATTCTCCAAGAAGGAGATATGCACAATCTCCCAAGATGACCTGAGTATAAACCTTTCTAGCAGAGCGAACTTGTATGAAGTACCATGTGTCACTATTTCGACCTTTGGCACTACAAAATATAAACAATAAACAACATTTCGTCCTCTTCCTGTACCTTCTTACAAAATTTCAATCCAATGTTCTGAGAGAAAGTTATGAAGATTTTACCTAGGTCACCTATTTGGAATGTAATTGATGAGTCTACAAAAAGACCAACTTCCTCACATCATATCTCCGTAAATATAGTGCAAAAAGCTCTAAAATTCGGATCTGAAGTTCCACGTGATTTCTTCTCAAATGTGTTTTCTTTTTAGCTTCTGAAATGTTGCAGAAACAAAGTTATAGTGAAAACTCCACAGTGACCTATTTGGAGCAGCGAAACCCTAGAATCTGAAGCTTTGATACCAAATGTTATGAAACCAGCTCAAGAAAAACATAGAAAAGATAGATCAACGCCTTAAAATGTAGCCTCTTCAAGGGGGAAACATCCTTTACATTACATAAATGAACAATTCTTGGATGATACAAATGAAAAGACCTCCCTTCTTTATATAGGAGTCCAAGGGGTCATAACATAATTAGAGCCCACGTGACAATAATAATGTAAGGGCACAATAATAACAATAGTGGGCTTCTAATAATAACAATATGGGCACTACATGGGTACATAAATATAATAAGTGGGTTGTATTTATAACAATAAGGGGTTACACTAGTAGTATAGGGGCCTAACACCCTCTATATCCTTACAAAACCCTCCTTTTCTAGAGATATTACAAAGATATAAATGTGTATAGAAACAATTAATTTTTCGAAACCATTAAAGAATGTTTGCATAAAAATCCTTTCACTTCAATCAATAAGGGATATTCCATTTCTTGCAAAAGAAATAAAGGAGTTTTGTGTTAGAAATGAGGAAACTATTGAGAGGGAAGATTGTGAATTAGTGGTGCAACCAAATTATACAACTATTGCCAAATTATAATTTTCATTCTAATTAGTAATCATCATGTAAGAACCATCATAAATCAACAAATGCAACATATGAAGACACACATATTCTTTTTTATTCCTTTTGCAAAGGCAAACCACTGAAAGGACTTTCCACCCCTAATTTATCAGCTACCAATAAAATGAGTTTCCACCCATGATTTATAAACTACCACTAAAAGGAGCTACTACCCCTGATTTTTTTTACTAGTACCCACTAGCAACAAGAATACACTCCTTCTTTGTAGAGACATTATAAGATTACATGAAGCACACACTCCTTGATTTTTTAGGCACCCACCCCTAAGCTATTATTCAAACACTTACTCAAATAGAGGCATATGATCCCTAAAGTGAAAGCACCCACTTTTTTCCCATGTTGATCCCTCTTTCATACAATTTTCAAACTCAAATCAATATATTTTTTACATAAAATAATGTTGATTCATCTCTCTCACAAGTCAATTACTTCCTTGCATAGATAAACACTTTTATTTCTTTCTTAAACATCACCTTACTGTTTACATATGTCAACCACCTCAAATCACCAATATCACGATTTCATTATTTGCAATCTTGCACACCTTTCAGACATAAAATATAATGCATTGACACCCTAATGCATCTCTAATTCACCCATGATTCATACTACAATATCCATATTGTTGCACCAATATCGACCCACTCCACTATTCAATTATGTTGATTTATAATTTTGAATTCATATTTTTGGACTTAAAACTTTGTTAAGCTCAACTCTTCACCATAATTGAATTCTTAATTTCTAGTTATATTCCACATATATAATGTATTATTGATGTGTTCATTTAGTATTCAATCTCTACTCTACTATCTTGATATGAAAAACTAAGTAAAACTATTGTCTTCTTTAATTCTAGTGAGTTACTGGATTTAGCAGAGAATTTATCTCCTAATCAAACCTTGGGTGATTGCTAAATTTGGCTTAATTACCAAATATTCCGCTAAATATCTTCATTCTTCCAAATAGCTATTGAATCTTCCATGTTTCTTTATTCCAAGTTTTAGCATAGTACCAATTCAGTGCCAAAACACCAAATATGGCACATAGCACCAAATATACCATATGCTATTGACTTGTTCACATGCAAACTCTTTCATTTATTCCCACATGCATTATTAAAGCCTGAAGGCACTTTCTAATATGCTCTCAAATTTGAATCATGATTATGGAATGGATTATCCCTTAGTCACTTTGCACTACAAACCCTTCAAATACAAGTGAGTCATAAAGGAGAACTTAGCCCACAAGGGCTTCAATTAGTGAAATTGTAAGATATCATAAGTGTTCGTGCCATAGTAAACAATATCCTTAATTTGACTACATATTGGAAAATACCTCTAAAAATTACATTATTTAACCCACTACCAATATGAACCCAATACACCTTCCCAATATAAAAAACCCCTAGTTTCACTAGATATTGTAGGTATCAATTTTTCATTAACATTTTATACCCATTTATATTTTTTCATTAAATTTCAGCTCCATTTTTATACCTACCAATACCAAAACCCTTTAACCCATATAATATTCTCAATATACTATGTCATTTTTTCCACAATATATAACCCCCAATATGAACACATGTGGTATGGTATTTATCCCCTAGTGAAGCCCTTGTGTTTTAATGCCTAATCTTTTACAATGGAGCACGTTTGGTAAATCCTAGGATGTAACTATTCGGGTAATGTTTCAATGTGGGATACAAAATCTATCCTGCGCAATCTCTCGTGAGCTTGTGATTCATGCCCTCAAAGATTCATCTACCACTATTCTTACTACTCATCCTAGTCCCTTGTCACCCTAGAATTTCAAACTTGAGCTACAAAGGAAAATTTTGAGAAATAACTATTGGGGAGATGTGTCCCTATGGGACCAACCACTATAATTATGGGCCAATCATAAAATCATCGAGGTTACATGTATCTATTGTCATGCCACTAGATCCCTTTCTCCCTTCCTACGCCAATGCAAAAATGTATGGTGTAACATGTATGTCCATCCAAACTGACCTATTTTCCACCTGCACATAATTTCCATGTATCACTCAATGATAGGTGCCACATGTCACCCATTTTTTCCTCACTTTGCCACATGAAATTCCAAATCTTCATGCCGTATGTCATCATCATGGAGCGTCATGTGTCCTTTGACTTTTAAATTTTAACGTCATCTTAGAAATTTGAGTCGCATATGTGATGTTGATGTCATTTAACGATCATGGATACCACCTATGATCCACATTGTCTAGATCATCAAATCACTATACACCAAGTGTCATCCCATGGCTGGTAAATTTTGTCAAATTCCAGAGGCTGAGATAGGAAGTCTTGCTACAACTAATGGACATATTTCTATCTCCAAAAAACCGTCTCCCTGGATATAAAGCTTGCACCACCTTTGGAAACCATTGGGCTAAATCATCAGGGTTACATGTCCCTTGGGGTTTTCTACTTGTTGAATTGCACTAAGCATCGCTTCTTGTTTTTGGTCCCATGTTTCCTCCTCACCCAAGAACATAACACTTTTATTCTATCAATAATAATCAGGGTGATGTTTTCCATAGTGCGAGCTCTCGCCCACCATCTCCACTAACTTGTAAAGTATCTAGATTATATATCAAGCGCACAATCCATCTTGCAACTTTCAATGGTCCACCTTCACACCCACATGGCTAATATTTCCACTTATATGTTGACTAAGCTATGGGTCCCTTCACCTTTTTATACCTCTTTTAGGGAGAACCAAGCTGCTACTAGATATGGAGACCACCAAATCTATGACTGAATTTGGATTGAACCTTGACCCAATTTTGGCTTGCAACTTTTAATGTTCAATATCTTTTGATCGATGGGATATTTTCAAAAGTTCCATACATGTTGGAAAGGGTTTTCTGTTCTTATCCATCTATTCCAGTTCTGTGAACATATGGTTTGATCTCCTATACTAAAAATGGCTCCAAAGTCTGTGCTCCTTGAAACAAATTTGTTCACAAATCTACTTGGAAGCATTTGATCTTTTCCACTCTTTTGAAATGTTGTCAATCCACAATAGCTAAACTTTCTAACAATATCCATGATGCTACCTTTGACATCAATGACATCATATTTCAAACATTCTTAATGGGTTTATTCATCCAATGACAACACCTTTGACATCAACAGTTTTGACATCAATTCCTTGACAATAATCCTTTCAACATTAATGACAACACTTTCTAACAATCTCCCCCTTTTTCATTGATGACAACACCAAAAACATTGCTACTAAATAGGAAAGTTTCATTTATGAAAAAAAATGATATGATTACCACTATGTTAGGTCTCATCATTTCACTTTCTATTTATACCTTGTTATTCACCAATGCAAGATTTTTTACTTTCTCTTCCCATTTGACATCAATGGAAAAGGAAAACACTTTCAACCAATAAGTTCTTGCTACTAAATAAGAGAGTTTCATTAATGGAATAAGTTGATTTGGGCGTTGCCATGATGGCTCTCATCATTTCAGTTGCTATCTATCCCTTCCTATTCACCAATGCATGTTTGTACTTTATCTTCCCCTTTGAGATGAATGGAAAAGGAAAACACTTTCAACCAACAAGTGTTTGATCAAGTATAAAATATATGTAACGTTGTGAATTTATGTATGCACATATCTCTCTTCTTTTGTGAAATGAAAAGCTGCATTTGATCAGTCAAATCAACACATCAATGGCAAAGGTACTCCCCCCGCAACTAATCTCCCCTTGTCATTCTGATTTTTTGGACTTGTCAAATTCTTGTCATGTTGATTGCTTCAGTCATATTTATTCTAATCTAAACAACTACATTATTTCCTATAGAGAAGATTTAGTTGAGATAAAAGTGAGCAATCACTTACAATCTCTTCCATAGATATTCAACCACTACTTACATGCCCAATGGTCTAAGTCTTATTCAAGATTACATTTATAATTATGTTGCTCAACTTTGACTCATGGAAATGACCTCTAGCTTCATCAAATGTCTCACCTATGCATGACTGAAACAATGATGTGCTACTATAAGGGCTTCTCAACCATATACTAGCTAGAGACAACATACTTTTGTCTTTATTGTTGTTACTTTGACAATCCTTTTGTTGTTGCATTAAATTCTCTATCACTATAACATTGTTAAATCTTCATCTAACAAACCTTATGGCTCCGTTTGAATTCAGAGCTACCGTCGAATCACCTCCATAATCCAAAATTATCTTATCCTCAGAGGGGCTTTGAATATGCATCCCGAAGAAAATATATAACATATACATCATAAAACCATAGAAATGTCATCCATAATAAGTTTTTCAAACCATCCATATAAATATAGAGAACTAACATAAGTTTGTGACTTAACTATTGTTAAGAAAGTAAACTGAAACCGTAGCAGAAAATGATAAATAATCCATGTGTGGATAAAATTCAATCTAAAAATCCTCATAAATTATCATTTTAGCTTTATGTCTCATGAGATGGAGTACTTTCATCATGTTGCTCCTATTAGTGGGCATGGGATGTGACGGAGTGAGAAGAACCATGAGATGATTAAGATATTATAACGTGAGCCTTTTCCTTTTCATGGTTGGCAAGAGGTTGAGCAAGGATAATGGTATGTTTAGAAGGTTGAGCAGTAGATGGAAGAGCCTAGTAAGTAGGCCTAGAAGGTTGGATTGTTAGTTGTGGTGTGTGAACAACATGAGAAGAAATTTATTGTAATTGACATGAATCATGAGGTTTAAGAGGGGGAGGAGGTGGAGGCAATGAAGTTGTTGGCCACCCCTGAACTACCCATAATAGTTGTGGTTGGATAATGTTTTTGTAACCATCATTGACAAGGACTGCAAGTGGGTCAAAATGTGAGGTGCTACTCGGATTCTGATACTATGCGTGTTGTGTATGGAAGGTTGCACTCGTTTTGTAACAATATTGGTAGTTAGATGTACAATGCTAGTTTGTTACAACTACCTTAGTTCCTTCGTATCTCCATCAAAGTGAACGGAAACTCTAAGCTTTCTATCTCTTCTTATTCTTATACTCCTATCTGTATTATTTCTTCCCTTTCCTTTTTTTATGTTATAAAAACTCATATTGCAACATAAACATCAAGTTACTTGCAAGTCATGACGAAATGAAATATTTGAGTATCAATAAATAGGAAAAATATGAAAATTAATTAGAGGAAAAATGGATAATTTCTTAATGAATCATCATAATTCAATGGAGACCAAATAAATAAAAATTTGTATCATAAATAATTCACCAATTACAAGTCTTGGGAAGGGTTCTAGATGTCCTTTAGATTCTACAAAGTCCAAATAACATATTACTCATAAATATCTCAGATCAAATGCAAGGATAACTAAACATAAAACAAAGGACCCTTTTTTTAATTAATAATATATGGCCACTGGGAGGCATATATTAGTTGCAGTCATAAAAGATAACATTCTTTGATAAAGGTGTGAGGGTCATTCCTTTAACGAGATTGTAATTTTACAACTTATATGGATCACAAAGAAATGGGTCATCAAGTCTATAAAAAAACATGAAATAAATCGATTCCCTTATTTTTATATAATGAATAGGAACATGGAAACTACCACAATTTCTATCCTAAAGAAAAATCATAAGAAAGTTTAGAATTTGTAAATGAAGTAATATTATCATAATCTCATCTTTCTTTCATTGTGAAGAGGAATCATTGCATTTGCACCCTAAAGAATCAATGTGGTTTCATGTTGAGGACCATAGGGTGTCAAGTGCTCCACTGAACAAAAATTATAATGAAAAAATAGTAATCTTCACTATGGGTTTCATTTTCTATTCGTAAAGAATAATATTCAATGTGTTAAGATTAACCCAGTAATGACTCATTATTTGGACAACAATCAAACTGTGAGTTAAAATGATAACCATGATTATGTGTCAAAAACCTTTTGAAAATATTTTAATAAAAAAATAGAGCTTGTACTTTGTATTGATAGAGATGCATATGCATTTTAGTTTTTCAATAGCCCTTATAAAAAAGTGAGAAATATATCAAATTTTCTATAGTTTGAGCCTTTGAATACAATAAAATATGCAAAGATGAAGTATTTAATTCAAGGGCAGAGCATATAAATACAATCTCAACAAGTTAAATATTGTGTAGCTTGTTAAATTGCTAAAAGTGATGATGAATATCAAAATGCGGGGAAAATATATACCAAGTCAAGGAACTAAGAATAATACAAGTGTGTTCTATCCTAAGGTCTCAGCCTCAAGGGATAGCATTGAATGGCACAAGAATGTTAAGCAAAGAAGATCGTAGGCCCTCGAGAAGCTTCTTAAGTGGATCAATTTGAGATGTACTATTTGATTAGATAAAAAATGTATTGAGATCATGAAGTAATAGAGATTCCATTAGTATAAATCATGTACATA
The DNA here is from genome assembly GCA_000404065.3 of Pinus taeda. Classification (NCBI taxonomy): domain Eukaryota; kingdom Viridiplantae; phylum Streptophyta; class Pinopsida; order Pinales; family Pinaceae; genus Pinus; species Pinus taeda. The sequence continues at coordinate 56,184 of APFE030332341.1, forward strand.
TTTGCTATCACTTAAAAGATATTGCAACACTTAAAAAATATTAATATCTTAGGAAGCCTTGCTTTACACTTGTTAAAATTTGGTTCAACTTCAAGGAAATAGCCTAAAAATACAATTGAACACGAACTAGGCATGAAATAGGTCTCAATTGACTTCTTTTTACCACCATCTCAGGCCTAGGTTTGACTAGTTATTACCTGTTGTCATATATTGGAGCTTCAATACATCCTTCAAAAGAATTATTACCCTTCTACAATAAACCAATATTATCATAAACCTATGTCCATGAGGCCTCTCAGGTCTTTCTGAGCTTTCAATCGTTGGTCCTGAGGACAATTCTCGGCCTCTTGATGGTTAAGAAAATAAACCGCCTAGAGAAACTTGGCCTCAATACCTGATGCTTAAGCATTATACTCAAACTTTTGATCACAATAAGGCTTACTTATATAGCTATATTTGGCTTCCACTAAATATGAATTTAGTCCTCAGGAAGAGAAATAAACTTGGCTTCTCTCATTTCATACAAAGGCCCCTTATTTATTCATTTTACAGACCTAAACTTAGGGCATGGGAAACTTGCGATCAAACCTAATCTAGTCATAGAATAGACCATTGACCACATATTTCCATGAACATGATTCATATAAATGTATTCAGTCCATATTCAAAATTTTGTGCTTAGGGATCAAATGCTTACAAAATTTGTGTGAGGAATTCATTTCTTATTACAAACATAGAGTTTAGACTCTCATAAATACTTGAGTTCATGAGGGCTTTGATCCTCATTAAAATCATGAGAAGGCTTTGGATGAGGGCCTCCGTTTAGAGTTTGGATTAGAGTGTTAGTCATCGTTTCTTTCAGACATAAGTATAGGACAAAGATACTTACTAGATAGAGATTTTCCTTCATCATTTTATGGTGTAACTTTGGATTTATTCAAGTCTCTTTAGTGGTTTTTTTTGTCATTTCTTTTTGGCCGGTTATCATACCATGTTGAGTTTTCATGATTTCTTAGACTAATAATTGATTCTAATGATTTATTTATCTATATATCTTGTGTCACATTCATCATTGAAAAATATACATAAAAAATATTTTACACTAAAAAAAATACAGTAAAATCATAAAGACAAAATCAAACACAAAAAACACAAAGTTTATCCTAAGAAAATATTTACCAGACAAAAAAAAAAACCCTTTTCTGAGAAAAATTATTCAATTCTACGAGAAATACAATTTGATATTTTAAAGAAAAAATAAAGTCAAACTCACTAGAAACCAAACCCACGTAAAACACATATAAACACATCCTCCTGAAATTTCGGCCTCTTAAAACTTTTAGCCTTCTACCGAGAACTTCAGTTTGCTACTCATAAAATTATCCTATTGCCCTGAATTACGATCCTCTTATTCTAACGCAAATTCATCCTTTTTCTCCCTTAATTCATCCCTTTTTTGGTCCAAATTATGCCTTTTATTGTGACGGGAGGTGCCCCAAGTGGTGGTGTGATTATTGGGTTGAGTCCATTTTAAATTTGAAGTAGCTGACTTGTCTTTTGGAGGGGAAAATAAATTTAATTTTTAATTTCAAATATTTTTCTTTTTAAATTTTGTTTTTGGTAAATTTGTATAGGAAAATACAAATCATAGCTATAAAAATATAAAATAATGAGTATGAGTATAGGACAATGTTGTATTAGTGTAAATATTTCTAAACTTTTAAATGTTATTAATTAAAAATTAATAAGAAGTTGAAAGTCATATAAAGTCCAATATATGGTATATATATCTATTATTTGTAAATGAGTTTAGACATTTAAATATTCACTTCACTGATAACTAGCTTAGATCCATTTTACTTTGAATAGAGATCAAACCTTTCTAGGTATAAATCTTTTTTTTTGAGTTCAAAACCTCAAGAAATGTTTGCACATTGATAGATTTGATCCCTGTCACAGTTTCACACACTGATTTAATAATTAATAATTACTAATTATAAAAATAATTTTATCTCATTTTATTTTTTTAATTTAATTTTTACTTTATGTATTAAAATATTTTAATTATAATTAATGTAATGTATATATATATATATATATATAATATATATATATATATATATATATATTATAATATATATATAATGTAATTTGACCCAATAAAAATGTTTAGAAAGCATAACATACCAATAAACAATATCTCTCCCACATTGGGATCCAAAGTGTCTCTTGGCTAAAAAACACAATAAAATAAAATTAAAATATAAAATATTTAACAAATATTTTGATTGTAAATTGAGAGATGGTTTTTTGGCATGTGGTATTGATGAACCATGTCATTGGTCCATGGTATTGTAACAAAGCTTATTTAGAAGCTAATAATATCTACCCTAAAGCCAACGTGAATATCCATAGTTAAAAGTATTGTTATATTGTAAGCCTTAAAGTTTTTATGTGCTTATTAATAAAATTTAAACATTATTACAAATTCATTATTTTAATGGTATGTGTAGTTGTTAGGTGTAACGTAAGAAAGATTATATGTCAACATATTTTAAATATTTTATTTTAATTTAATTTTATAACAATTTTTACATAAATCTTATAATTTTTAATAAGGTTATTTACCATTGATATTCTTCTCCATTTTACCTAATCTTAATTTATAAAATAAATTCCACACACGAAAACTAATAAATTAGATAAATATAAAGTACATAACCATGGGCTTTAACAAAAAGGTGAGAAAAAACTAATACATTAAATAAACATCAAATTCAAAACCATAGGCTATAACCAAACAATGGGGATAATACTTTTTTCAAAAGTCACTTTAACACAATTAAATCGAAAGACTAAAAATGAATGATTTAGTAAGTTATAGCAACAAATAAAATTTATATATGATATTTAATCTATTAGATTTTGGTCAAAAATGCATTTCCTCTATTAGTTAGATTATGCAGAATTAAGTTTAAGATAATAATTAATTTATATTTAATTTACAAGTTTAAATTCCAATGAATACAAATTTAAAAATCTAAATCTAAAAAAATGATAAATAAATATTTATTATATTTTATTTTCTAGATTTTTCAACATAAATTACTATTAATATATTATAATTTATATTAATTATAAGAAAATATTATATTAAATGTATTATATTATTTTTAAAACGAACCTAGATCCATCCTAACTCTAAATCTATCAAGCCCCTAGAGAGATCAAATCTCTTGAGATGCAAATCAAGTTACCCAAACCACCCTATCAAGTCCCCCTTAAACTTAACTCAAGGAGAATAACCCTTTCAACTTCTCAACACTTTGTTGAAGTCATTATAAAGGAGTTTTCATCTACACATGGGTAACTAGCACCTATACCTCTATATAATTTATTTAGCATTCACAAATACAATTTAAACAATTAAAAATAACACATTGTATTTTGCGCCTCTAAAGAAGTTTGCACTTTGTATGTGAATAAATTTGATCCCTCCCAGCTCATGTTACATCTGTACCTAATATGGAATATGTTGGTCAACCTAAAGCCAGAAACACCAATGGTAACTTGACCTAGTCAAATTATCGAAACAATCCTATCAAGTCCCCATTAAACTTAACTTGAGGAGATTAACCTTGTACACGTCCCAACACTTGGTTGAAGTCATTATAAAGGAGTTTCCATCTACACATGGGTAACAATAGTTTCTATCTACACGTTGGTAACTCGCACCTATACCCGCTAGTATCTAGGATACATTTTCAATGATATGGTTCATTAATAATAGGCTAAATCTCACATTCCCCTACATAGTTGTTGGATTCTAATATCCACTGATTTAATTTGAATAGCGTTGGTAAAACTATGAGTTGTTTCCAAAATTCACAGATAACTTGGCCAAATCAAATTTTACCCAAAACATGATAACCACTTAAACCATGGGTTGAATAGTCTAAATCTCACATTCCCCTACATAGTTGTTGGATTCTAATATTCACTAATTTAATTTCAATACCTTGGTAAACCATGAGTTGTTTCAAAAATTCACTGATAACTTGACCAAATCAAATTTACCCAAAACATGATAATCATTTAAACGATCAAATGTTTAAAAAATTCCCGAATAATTTGATCAAATCAAATTTACCCAAAACATGATTACCAATTAAGCCATGTGTTGTTTCCAAAATTCACGGAATTGTTTCAAAAATTCACTGATAACTTAACCAAATCAAATTTACCCAAAACATGACAACCGTTTAAACCATGGAATGTTTAAAAAAATCCCGAATAATTTGACCAAATCAAAGTTACCCAAAACATGATAACCAATTAAGCCATGTGTTGTTTCCAAAATTCACAGATAACTACCAAATCAAATTTACCCAAAACATGATAACTCGTTATAGTCGAGTATTTAACTTGACCCAATCAAATTTACCAAAAACATGATAACTCGTTATAGTTGAGTGTTTTTTGGTGGGTGGCCACTATGTTTACCATGAGTTGTTTCCAAAATTTATGAATAACTTGACCAAATCAAATTTTACCCAAAACATGATAACCATTTAAACCATGGTTTGTTTCCAAAATTCATGGATAACTTGACCAAATCAAATTTACCCTAAACATGATAACCATTCATTCCCCTACATAATTGTTGGATTCTAATATCCACTAATTTAATTTGAATAGCATTGGTAAAACCATGGTTTGTTTCCAAAATTCATGGATAACTTGACCAAATCAAATTTACCCTAAACATGATAACCATTCATTCCCCTACATAATTGTTGGATTCTAATATCCACTAATTTAATTTGAATAGCATTGGTAAAACCATGGTTTGTTTCCAAAATTCATGGATAACTTGACCAAATCAAATTTACCCTAAACATGATAACCATTTAAACCATGGTTTGTCTCCAAAATTCATGGATAACTTGACCAAATTAAATTTACCCTAAACATGATAAGCATTTAAACCATGGGTTGTTTCCCACCAAATGAAATTTACCCAAAACATGATAATCATTTAAACCATAGGTTGTTTCCAAAATTCACTGATAACATCAAATTTACCCAAAACATGATAACTCTTATATAGTCTATATCACTGATGGTCGCTATGCCTAGGCCTGACTCTAAGGGGTTTCCGGAAAAATTGACAAGAAAAGCCGTGTACTTATTTGACGAGTTAAACTAACCCTTTGGGCTAACTAGTTAGAGTAGAGTGTTATTTATAGTCTAATATTATTTAGTGGTGTATAAAGCCACCTTATCATAGATCATAGAAGGATACCGTACTCATCGTAGAGAAGGATACCGTACTTAGCGGTGTTCTTAGAGAAGGATACCATACTCAGCGGTGTTTTGAAAAGGTTATTGAGAAATGGCCCAACCCGATGAGTATGAGCCCGAAATGATTAGCTCTGATGAAGATTCAGGCGCTGAAGATGATATTGTAATAGCTGCTTATGATGAAGATACGGAAGCTGAGACTGATGTCGAAGAAGATTTCATAGAGGCTGATCTGTCTGCTGCGGATGTCAGAAGAGGAGAAGATATGCAGGGAATTCAATGGCAAATGAAAAACATGACAAGGCAGAATTACAGACAATATAGGCTGAAAGCCTAAGAAAATACGAGGGATGTTCCTCAACCTCAACTTGGCGTGGATCGACTAGATAAGATTTGTGTAAATATCCAGAAAGGGGGGAGTTTTTACGAATTTCAGAGAAATACGAAAACAGTGAAACCTACATATGCACACTTACAGCTAAGGGAATTGGTGTGGGCAACATCAAAGCACGATGTGTATCTTTCATCTGCTTATTCTGTTATCCACTGGTCTACACTAAGTCGTACAGGAACTGAATTTCTTAATATGAGGGGCCCAATCGTTGCATCCGAAAGCCATCCAAGGACTCCCCTGGCTGGTTTCAGACAAGTCCAGATTACATGCATGGCGGCCAAAGATAATTTACTTGTGGTTGGTGGGTATGGGGGAGAGCTTATCTGTAAGTATTTGGGTATAAAAGATGTCATTTATTGTTCGAAGATCTCTGAAAATGAATTTGGGGACATTGCCTCAGATGGACAGTTTATGGCCATGGCCGAGCAAGCTGATTTTGTCCATATATTTGATACGAAGCACATGTCTAACAAAAGGCAGGAAATTGATTTCTTTGGGGAGATAACGGGAATTTCATTCAGTCTAGACGCGTGTCCACGACGAAACTCTTGACAACCCGCTTGGTAGCCTGATTGAATATAAAAGAAGGCAGCAATCATTTTATCTTGATTCTTCAATCTGAAATTTCTGTGATGTCAAATAGCTCAATCATTTTATCTTTATTATGTCAGGTGAAATTTCGTGTTCAGGTAGTGGTGGCACTCATCGGAGTCGGAACAGCGATTGTTGGAGATTTTTCTGGTAAAATCCCAAAAACAATAAAAATTTCTACACAGAGACAATGTTCTGTTTTCTCACAGGGTCTTTTTAACACAGCGGAAACATACAAAAAAAATTCTGAGCATAGAGGACAGAGTTTACACACCAATGATTTCTATTAAAAGAAAATGCAGTTACATATTATGTCCTTCCTCTTTCACAGAGGGATTCACCAGAATTACAATATACTTCTGTGCAGAAATTACATATATATGTTTTTCACGCTGCTGCGTGGATCCTTTTTACATATTCAAAAAAAATGTTTTTCACCCGCACTGCTGTGCCTCCCATTCCAATTCATTACATTTACCAAAAAAACATTACATACATATATGACTACCGTAGAAGAGACTTACATCGCCATACTTCCGTAAAAAGAAGATAGTAAAAATTAAATGGTCTTACTGGCTTTTACTGATGCCCATACTCCTGCTGCTGTAGCTGCCACATATTCAGCCTCTGCTGTAGACAATGCTACAATGGACTGCTTCTTAGAAGCCCATGAAATGGCTCCTGAACCCATGTGAAAAACATAACCGGAAGTTCTCTTCCGATCATCAACACTTCCAGCCCAATCACTATCGGTGTAGCCTACTAAATCTGAATGTTCTGAGACATTATATAGAATTCCAAAACTTTTAGTGCCTTTGACATACCTCAAAATTCTTTTCGCTGCTTGCCAATGTGCTTCCTTAGGCCTCTCCATGAACCTGGAAATTAAACTAACAGCAAACATTATATCTGGTCTAGTTGCTGTTAAATACATGAGGCTACCAACTATGCTTTTATATAAGCTAGGATCAAAATCCTTGCTGCTGTCCTCTTTGCTGAGTTTTAATCCCATTACTGTGGGAGTGATCGCTGCCTTGCACTCTTGCATATTAAATCTGCCCAACACTTCATTTACATATCTCGCTTGAGAGATAAAAATTCTATTTTCATTTTGATCTACTTCTATTCCTAAGAAGTATCTCAGCAAACCCATGTCAGTCATTTCAAATTCATCTTTCGTCACTGATTTGAAATTTTTAATGAGGTAGTCATCATTACCTGTAAAAATCACATCATCAACATATAACACAACAATTAAAATCTTACCATCCTTTTCTTTGATGTAGACGGTGGGTTCTCCCTCACATTTGTCAAACTCATTTTCTAGTAGATAGAAATCTATCCTACTGTACCACGCTCTTGGCGCTTGCTTCAGCCCATAAAGAGCTTTCTTCAATCTGCATACTTTGTATTATTGGCCTTTCTTCTCATAGCCTAGAGGTTGTTCAATATAGACCTCCTCATTTAACACTCCATTTAGGAATGCTGACTTCACGTCCATTTGGTAAACTTTCCACTTGTTTTGTGCTGCTATGGACAACACAGCTCTCACGGTTTCCATTCTTGCAACCGGTGCGAAAGTTTCCTCATAATCTCTCCCATACTGCTGCTTGTATCTCTTGACAACCAACCTTGCCTTGTGTCTTTTAGTTTTGCCTTCAGCATTGCACTTGGTCTTATAGACCCATTTGACTCCAATGACTTATTTACCTTTTCGTAGTTCAACCAACTCCCATGTTTTGTTTCTCTCTATGGCATTCATTTCCTCATCCATAGCTTCTATCCATTTCTTATTTTTAATAGCATCTTCGAAATGAATAGGGTCATCAACATGACAATACAAATCAAACAAGGAATTCATTTCTTCATCATAAATGTCACTTAAATTTCTAAATTTCTTACCTCTTTCATTCGGTGTGCAAGTGCTTGAAGATGCACTTGAACTTCCACTTTGTGGTGTGCTTGGAGAAGCACTTTCATTTCTCCTCAAGGGTGTCGCTTGCTGTCCTTGTGTTGGCGCCGCTGTTTGGAGATGTGTTTCAGCCATCTCTTCATCATCTTCATCATGAGACAAACAGTTTTTAACATTCACTGTTTTCTCTATGCTTCCATCCCAAGCTTCCTCCTTAATAAATTGAACATCTCTACTCACAAAGAACTTCTTGGTAGATGGAATATACAACCTATAAGCTTTGGATTCCTCATTGTATCCAATGAAGATACATTTCTCCCCTTTGTTTTCCAACTTCTTCCTTAGCTGATCTGGAATGTGTGCATAGGCCACACATCCAAAAACTTTCATGTGGGTGACTCCTTGCTTTCTCCCACTCCATGCTTCTTCCGGCACTCTATTCATCACTACTTTTGTAGGACACCTATTCAAAATATATGTTGCACAATTTACAGCTTCAACCCAATAATCATTTGGCAAATGCTTTCCTTTCAACATGCTCCTCGCCATATCCATGATGGTCCTATTCTTCCTTTCAACAACTCCATTTTGCTGTGGGGTGTACCTTGCTATAAACTGCTTGTGTATTCCATTTTCTCTGCAAAACCGTAGGAATTCCTTGGAGATATACTCACCTCCTCTGTCAGTTCTCAAAACATTGATATGCAACCCGCTTTGGTTTTCCACAAGTGCTTTGAAATTTCGGAATTTTTCAAACACTTCACTTTTGTTCTTTAGAAAATAAACCCAAGTCTTTCTAGTGAAATCATCAATGAATGTTAGAAAATATTGGCTGCCTGCTAGTGATGGGGTTTGCATCGGTCCACATACATCTGAGTGGACAATCTCTAAGGGTGCCTTTGCTCTTATGCTTTTCCCTGATGGAAAGCTTTCTCTATGTTGTTTTCCCAAGATACAACCTTCACAAAGGCTGTCCGATTTCTCTATCAATGGTAAACCTCTTACCATCCCTTTTCTGCTCAGCAAGTTAAGACCTCCAAAGTTGAGATGTCCAAATCTCAAGTGCCACAACCAATTTTCATCATTTGGCACACTTTGGAAAGCCTCTTGGGTAACTGCTGCAAATACTTCTTTGTTTTTCAAGTCTGCCCTTATTTTGAGAGGGAACATCCTGTTCCTTTTCATCTTCACTTCAGAAATACATCTTTTGCTGGGTGCTATATCCATGATGATGCATACATCATTCTTAAAGAAAACATTGTACCCCTTATGGACAAGTTGTCCAATACTCAAGAGGTTACACCTCATTCCAGGGACATAGTAGACATCTGCTATGGTTTTCTTTTCACCCTTCTTTGTAAATATTTTAACTTCTCCTCTTCCCATAACAAAAATTTTGCTATCAATCCCAAGTGTGACTTCTGATTTCACATCTTGATCTAAAGAAGAAAACAGGGCTATGTTTCCTGTCATATGGTTGCTACAACTAGAATCTAAGAACCATATATCTTCACTGTTTGTTTCAGCCATGTTACAAGCTACTAAAACATTATTTTGGCTGATATTTTCTCTAGTGATATTTGCACTAGAGCTATTACTCATATCATGTTGTTTCTTCCTACACTCATTGGCATAATGCCCATACTTTTTACAATAATAACATTGGACATTGGATTTTTCATACCTCTGTCCTTGAGCATTTGCTGGACTGTTCCTCCCACCTCTTTTCTGGCTTCTGCCTCTTCCTCTTTTGTTTCCTCTGCCTTGACCTCTTCCTCTTCCAAAAGTCATCTGGGTCTTGAAGGCTTGCTCTAGAGACGAGTTTTCATTTCTACTCAACCTCTGCTCATGTGTTATCAGTGATGCATGAAGTTCATCAACTGAAAAGTTTGAGAGGTCCTTTGTCTCTTCTATGGTGGTGACAATCACATCAAACTTTGAGGGTAGGACCCTCAAAAGTTTCTCCACAATCCTCCTTTCTTCAAGAACTTCTCCATGAGTCCTCATTTGTGTGACTAAACCAATCACATGTGTGAAGAATGAGTCAATATTGTCTGACTCCTTCATGCACAGGTTTTCAAAATCTCTCCTCAGCAACTGTAGTTTTGATGTCTTCACTTTCTCCATGCCTTGATAGGTTGTCTTGAGAGTTTTCCATGCCTCTTTGGATGTTTTAGCTGCTGCTATCCTAGGAAACACACTCTGGTCCACTGCTTGATACAAAAATACAAGGGCTTTTGAGTCCTTCTTCCTATTGCTCTTTAGTAGATCTTTCTCTGCTTGAGCTAATCTATTAAACTCATTTTCATCTACTAGCTCTTCAAAACCATCTTGAACTAATTCCCATAAATCTTGACAGGCAAACAGGGCTCTCATGGTTATTGCCCAATAGTCATAGCTTTTCCCATTGAACTGTGGGAATTGAGGATTAAACATACCCATGCTTGTGCTGGTGTTGGCCATTCTAGCACTCTTTAACTATGCTATAAAATGCTTGACTGTGTATTAAAATACTGACTGTTTCTTCAGCAGTAACACAAAAAAAACTTTGAGGAATACCTGGATCTTTTAACTGAGTCTTCACTTTGCTGGAGAAGTTGCTGCAGCCAGAAAACTCCTTCCTTCAGCTTCTTTGAATGTCTTCAAAGAGCCTGAACCTGCTCCGATACCACTGTTGGGGATTTTTCTAGTAAAATCCCAAAAACAAAAAAAAAACTTGCACACAGAGACAATGTTTTGTTTTACCACAGGATTTTTAACACAGCGGAAACAATTAAAATTTCTGAGCAGCAGACAGAGTTTGCACACACACACCAAGGATTTCTATTCATTAAAAGATTTCAGTTACACACCAAGGATTTCTATTCATTAAAAGATTTCAGTTACAGATTATGATCTTCCTCTCTCACAGAGGGATTCACCAATAATAATTCACTGCAGTGTGAAAATTACATATATATTTTTCTCACGGTGCTGTGTGCATCTTTCTGCATACACAGAACTCACTATACGCACTGTTGTGCCTTTCTTTTCAATTTTCTTCTACAAAACAAAAATTACATATATATATATGACAACCAAAAAAAACTATACGCACTGTTGTGCCTTTCTTTTCAATTTTCTTCTACAAAACAAAAATTACATATATATGACAACCAAAAAAAACTTACATCGGTTTTTCACTTGCCATGCTGCCGTAAAAGAAAATAGTAAAATTTAAGTGGGGTTACCAACTTTTACTTGTGCCCATACTCCCGCTCAGATAAAAATTAAAAAATTCATCAAGAACTACTTACTTGCAGGCTTTTACTTCAACCATTATACAATATGGTTTTGGAAATCCATCGGGTCGGAGCTTCATCGCATGGCACACATATATGCAAAAGTTGTGCACCCATGGTTTCCCCGATTGCGAAAATAATGTGGACCCGATAATCTATCAAAAAAAAAATTAATTCCATCGTCGGGTCCGGCCCATCGACGATTGGTCATTTGTAAAAAGTTATGCTCCACTTAAAATGCCGATAGCGATAGGCAGATACGATATATGCGATTGCATATCACAAACATAAAGAACTCTTTAAAAGTTTTCAACTGCCACTTCGTCGATGCGATATCGGCTGATCGCTAATCGCTGGGGTCGCTCATCCCTGAAGTCGCTCATTACTGAATCGCTGGGTTCGCCTCATCGCTTAAGTCGCTAGGCTGCTATACTTCTTCACCCGATGGGCGGTTGAAATTATACTTTCAACATAATGGACGAACTCATCCCAAAAATCTCTCAGTTCATCACCCGGTCCCAATAAAGTTTACAATGAGAATAAGGAGCATATGTGTTTATAATCCTTAATCTCTTGTTCGATACCTGCTTATACCCAGAGATTATGATTCCTGCACACGAATTGCATGCCACCAAATCAAAAATGTTGGGATTCCACATCACCCACAATCCCCCAGAATGCCCATTGGCATCATATGCACATACAAATCAATGAGAACAAACAGCGAGCATGGATTCCACCGCTTTTTCTTGCTTAGTCATTGTTTCTTGTAGGAGAATAAAGGATGGATTATATGACCGAACCAGTCCCCTGAGAGAATAGATTTTATGGGGCGTTCCCACCCCGTGACATTCAAGGAGATAATAGTAACGGAGGAATCCCTTGGTCGGGGGTTTCCCCTCTATGGACCCGAGTACAGTGGATCAGATATTGTGATCCTTCAGACAGTATAAGAGGCATTGATGCAAAAAGGAACCCCTCCAGATTCCAGATCCGACGAAGGGGGTAGCACAATTTTATTGCACTGTGTAACTTTCTTGAAGGGAGTGTTAAATTTATAATTCCAACTGCGCGCGCGGACCTGCAGTCAACGCCGTGTTGAAACCACCCAGTAGAAAACCACAAACCGGAAGTAACCTCGTCGCACCGCTTTTGGCTTAAGGAGGTTTCCGTACGAAGGTACTCCGATGCATTTTGGAGGGGGCACATGGATTGCCGTGACATCACCCTCTGACATTTATCGGACGATAAATGTCAGTCAAAACAGGCCTTCCGATATTGATTTCCTTCGTCCGATCTGCTCAAGCATCCTCCGCCGTTGATCGCTTCAAGGTGCATACGATCAACATTAAAATATTGCTTTGTGTAAAGTTCGGTCAACTCACCCTATCCGATATCCGATATTAGTCTGATCAGCTCAAAGACTGTCCGCCGTCTGATCGTGAGGAAGGTATACGGGCCCTGGTAAATTAAATGCAGTATGGAATAAAACTATGGACCATACCCTAAGTTAATATTATGACATTGTTTTTGGTAAAGTTTTTAATGTTTTTACGGCCAGTACTAGTTATGGCATAGGGAAGTATGGGCGAAAAATTAAATGTAAGTTTTTAATTAATTGCATATGAATTGTATTGTATATGTTTTAGTATGAGTGTTGACTCCAGGTAATATAGAGTTGCACACGGGCCTCTGTTTGCAGCAGCGAGAAGTAAAAAAACCCACACAGCTGGTAAAATGAAAATGTAACAGAGTTCATTTTTGAATATGTGTGTGAAACGCAGCAGCGTAAAAATGTTTTGTTTGTAATGTAAGAAGTAAAAAGAATGCACAGCAGTGTAGGAGAAGAAGGAGAATTAAATGAAGAAAACCAAGGGTAGTTTGTTTCAAATCCATGAATTGTTTCACACAGTGAAAAGGTAAATGAGTAAATCCCTGTAATTTTTGTTTTCACACAGCAGTGAATGTAAATGAAATATTTACACACAGTGGTGTAAAATTTCATAGGAGGCAGAGTAAGTTTTGTGAAAATGTTTTGGTGAATCCCTCTGAGTAAAATAGGATGAACATGTAAGTGTTTTTGTTTAATGAATAGAAATCATTTTATGGTGGTGGAATACTCTGTCCTGTGCAATTTTTTTAAAAAGGCTTCTCTGTGAAAAAGATCCTGGTGTAAAGAAAACAGAGCATTGCCTCTGTGTTTTATTTTTTGGTTTTGGTATTTTCCCATTGCAAAAATACCCAACAGTGGTATCACAGCAGGCTTAGGCTCTTTGCAGGTGACAAAGAAGCTGAAGGGAGAAGTCTTTTGGTTGCAGCAGTCAGTTTTTTTTAAATACACAGTCAAGGATTTAGAAGCATAGCTGAGAATGCAAGGAATGGCTAGCACAAGCACTAGTATGGGTTTGTTTAACCCTCAATTCCCACAGTTCAATGGGACAAACTATGACTATTGGGCAATAACCATGAAAACCCTGTTTGCATGTCAAGATTT
>APFE030332341.1:72119-111897 GCA_000404065.3 Pinus taeda
GACAAAATGCAAATGTTACTAGAGAGAACATCAGCCAAACTAATGTGTTGTTAGCTTGTAACATGGCTGAAAAAAATAGTGAAGACATATGGTTTTTAGACTCAGTTTGCAGCAACCATATGACAGGAAATATAGCTCTCTTTTCTGCCCTAGATAAAAATATGAAATCAGAGGTCACACTAGGAACTGATAGCAAAGTTTCTGTTATGGGAAAAGGGGAGGTAAAAATATTTACAAAGCAAGGAGAAAGGAAAACCATAGCAGATGTGTATTATGTCCCCGGAATGAGATGTAACCTCTTGAGTATTGGACAGCTTGTTCAAAAGGGTTACAATGTTTATTTTGTGAATGATGTGTGTACCATCATGGATATACCACCCAGCAAGCGTTGCATTGCTGAAGTGAAGATGACAAGGAACAGGATGTTCCCTCTCAGGATAAGGGCTGATTTGAGGAACAAAAATGTAATTGCAGCAGTGACCCAAGAGGCCTTCCAAAGCGTGCCAAAGGATGAGAATTGGTTGTGGCACTTGAGATTTGGACATCTCAATTTTGGAGGTCTAAATTTGCTAAGCAAAAAAAGAATGGTGAAAGGATTACCATTGATAGAGAAACCGGACAGCCTATGTGAAGGCTGCATTTTGGGGAAACAACATAGAGAAAGTTTTCCCTCAGGTAAAAGCATAAGGGAAAAGGAACCCTTAGAGATCATCCACTCAGATTTATGTGGACCGATGCAAGCTGCATCATTAGCAGGTAACCAATATTTCCTAACTTTTATTGATGACTTTACAAGAAAGACTTTGATTTATTTTCTCAAAAACAAAAGTGAAGTGTTTTAGAAATTCAAAAATTTCAAGGCACTTGTGGAGAACCAAAGCGGGCTGCATATTAAAGTTCTCAGAACTGATATATCTCCAAGGAATTCCTAAGATTTTGTAGAGAAAATGGAATTCACAAACAATTTACAGCAAAGTACACCCCACAGCAAAATGGAGTTGCTGAAAGGAAGAACAGGACCATCATGGACATGGCGAGAAGCATGTTGAAGGCAAAGCATTTGCCAAATGATTATTGGGCTGAAGCTGTAAATTGTGCAGCATATATTCTGAACAGGTGTCCTACAAAAGCAGTGATGAATAGAGTGCCAGAAGAAGCATGGAGTGGGTGAAAGCAAGGAGTCACCCATATGAGAGTTTTTGGATGTGTGGCCTATGCACACATTCCAGATCAGCTAAGGAGGAAGTTGGACAGCAAAGGGGAGAAATGTCTTTTCATTGGATACAGTGAGGAATCCAAAGCCTACAGGTTGTATATTCCATCTACCAAGAAGTTTTTCATCAGCAGAGATGTTCAATTCATTGAAGAGGAAGCTTGGGATGGAAGCATAGAGAAAACAGTGAATGTTAAAAACTGTTTGTCTCATGATGAAGATGATGAGGAGGTGGCTGAAATGCATCCCCAAACAGCAACGCCAACACAAGGACAGCAAAGCACACCATTGAGGATAAATGAGAGTGCTTCTCCAAGCACACCACAAGGAGGAAATTCAAGTGCATCTTCAAGCACTTGCACACCAAGTGAAAGAGGTAAGAAGTTCAGAAACTTGAGTGACATTTATGATGAATGAATGAATTCCTTATTTGCTTTGTTTTGTCATGTTGATGATCCTATTCATTTTGAGGAAGCAATTAAAGATAAGAAATGGATAGAAGCTATGGATGAGGAGATGAATGCCATAGAGATAAACAAAACATGGGATTTGGTTGAGCTACCAAAAGGTAAAGAAGTCATTGGAGTGAAATGGGTTTACAAAACCAAGAGCAATGTTGAAGGCAAGATAGAAAGGCACAAGGCAAGGCTGGTTGTCAAAGGGTACAAGCAGCAGTATGGGAGAGATTATGAGGAGACTTTCGCACCGGTTGCAAGAATGGAAACCGTCAAAGCAGTGTTGTCGATAGCAGCACAAAACAAATGGAAAGTCTACCAAATGGACATGAAGTCAAGATTCCTAAATGGAGTGTTAAAGGAAGAGGTTTATGTTGAACAACCTCTAGGCTATGAGAAGAAAGGTGAAGAGCACAAAGTCTGCAAATTGAAGAAATCTCTTTATAGGATGAAGCAAGCGCCAAGAGCATGGTACAGCAGAATAGATTCATATCTATCGCATAATGAATTCGACAAGTGTGAAGGAGAACCCACCATGTACATCAAAGAAAAAGATGGTAAAATTTTAATTGTTGTCTTGTATGTTGATGATGTTATTTTCACAGGTAATGATGATCAGCTCATTAAGAATTTTAAATCAGTCATGAAAGAAGAATTTGAAATGACTGATATGGGTTTCTTGAGATACTTCTTAGGCATAGAAGTAGATCAAAATGAAAAATGAATTTTTATCTCACAGGCAAGATATGTGAATCAAGTATTGAGCAGATTTAACATGGAAGAATGCAAGGCAGCGATCACTCCCATAGTAATGGGATTAAAACTCAGCAGAGAGGACAGCAGCAAGGATTTTGATTCTAGTTTGTACAAAAGTATTGTAGGCAGCCTTATGTATTTAACAACAACTAGGCCTGATATTATGTATGCTGTTAGTTTAATTTCCAAATTCATGGAGAGGCCAAAGGAGGCACATTGGCAGGCTGCAAAAAGAATTTTGAGGTATGTCAAAGGTACCAAAATGTTTGAAATTTTATATAATGTCTCAGAACATTCAGATTTGGTTGGATACACAGATAGTGATTGGGCTGGAAGTGTTGATGATCGGAAGAGCACTTCTGATTATGTTTTCCATATGGGTTCAGGAGCCATTTCATGGGCTTCTAAGAAGCAGTCCATTGTAGCATTGTCTACAGCAGAGGCCGAATATGTGGCAGCTACAGCAGCAACATGTCAAGCAGTTTGGATGAGAAGGATGTTGAGGATCTTAGGCCAAGAGCAGGCAAAAGCGACAGTGATTTTTTGTGACAATAGCTCAGCTATTGCACTGTCAAAGAATTCAGTGTTTCATAAGAGAACGAAACACATTGATACAAGGTTTCACTACATCAAAGAATTAGTGAACAATGGAGAAATTGTCCTAGAACATTGCAGGACTCAAGAACAGGTTGTAGACATCTTAACAAAGCCATTGGATCAGAAAAGCTTTGAATTTTTGAGGAAGTGTCTAGGTATGACCGAATGCCCAGCAGTTGAAATTAAAGGGGAGTGTTGAAATTGTAATTTCACTGCGTGCACGGGCCAACAGTCAAGCAGTCAACGCCGTGTCAAAACCACAGATGTAAACCTCAAAACCGGCGGTAAGCCATCGCACCACCCTTCAGCGTAAAGTGGTTTCCGGACAAGAGGCTCCGATTCAATTTGGAGCAGCCAAGTGGATTGCCGTGACATCACCTCCTGACATTTATCAGACGATAAATGTTGGTCAACTCACCCCATCCGATATGCGTCCGATTTGGTCCATCGTTTGTCCGTCATTCGATTGCGAGGAAGGTGCATACGGGGTCTGACAACATTAAAATATTGCGTTGAGTAAAGTTCGGTCAAAGCAAGGTATCCGATATTCGTTCGATCAGCTCAAAGACTGTTCGCCGTCTAATCCTGAGGAAAGTACACGGACCTGCTAAATTAAATACAGCATGGTGTATTACCATAACCCATACCCTATGTTTAATATTATGACATTTTTCCGGTAATGTTTTTAAAGTTTCTACGACGCGTTAATTCTTTCTGTATACGGAAGTATGGGCATAAAAATATAATGTGAATTTTTATTATTACGCATATGTATTGTATATGAGTGTGTTGACCGTTTTTTTTTGTTAAACGATTTTGCACACGGGGAGAAAAGAAACAGGGCTCCGCAGCAGCCAATGAAAAACCAAGGATTGTAATGTAAAAAAATGCAGCAGCAGCGTAAAGATTTTTTTTTTGAGTTGTAATGTAATGAAAGAAAAAGAATGCACAGCAGTGCAGGAGAAGGAGAAGTGAATGAAGAAAACCAGGAGGTAGTTTTGTTTCCAAAACCATGAATTGTTTCACACAGCAGTGAAAAGGTAAATGTGTAAATCCCTGTAATTTTTGTTTTCACATAGCAGTGAATGTAAATGAAATATTTACACACAGTGGTGTAAAATTTCATAGGAGGCAGAATATTTTTTGTTAAAATGTTTTGGTGAATCCCTCTGAGTAAAAGAGGATGAATATGTAAGTGTTTTGTTTAATGAATGGAAATCTTTTATGGTGGTGCAATACTCTGTTCTGTATAAATTTTTTTAAAAGGCTTCTCTGTGCAAAAAGATCCTGGAGCAAAGGAAACAAAGCATTGCCTCTGTGTTTTATTTTTGTGTTTTTGGGATTATCCCCTCAAAAATCCCCAACAGACCTTTCCTTAATATGCTTTTGCTAAACGACGAAAACCAACCACGCTTTTGCTAAACGACGCCAACCACTCTGATTTTTGGATGCATAAAATTTAAATGTGCTCTCCCCATAACTATTAATACTCCATAGATGTTTGCTAACTTCTTATACATTAATAATAATATCCAAACACAAATATGTTCTAATAAGTTTTCTGGAGTTATAAATTTGTAAATGCTTCGTTGTATTATGGATTAACGGTTTGTTCCACAATCTTGTCATTTCTTTATTTGTTAACCAAAACCACTCTACACAGAAACAATATCCTTGCATTAGTTTGAAGGAGTGGTAATATAAATTATATCTAAAAATATGATTTTAAAAAAATTAATTTAAAAGGTATTTATAATTTGAATGTTAGGGAAAGTATATTGCTATGGAAATTAATATGATTAATTTAAAAGAGACTTTTGAAAGGAAAACTAATTGATTATAAATTATAAATGAATTATATTAGTTTATTCAAACGTCGATTAAATCTCTACCTTGTGATTAATCAGTAAGACAAATTTATTATAAATAAATTTATTAACTTAAACGCGTGACACGTGAACTCTGGCACGTCTCTGGTACAGTAATTCAATTAAGAAATAACAGTAAAATTTTATTGAAATCTTGACAATTTATTGATTGAAACATTCACAGTAATACTAAAACAATAATAATAAACACGATTCCTCATCTGGTTTTAGTCATAAACAGTACAGTAGAATCGCAGATATTCAAACGGCTATCAACCTCGGAGTAGTCTACTTAGGCGGAGGAATTGCCCGGTTTGCGTCGTCGCCCGGAAAATTGTCCGGCTCCGGCCGCCGGCAATCCCTCCGCCACGCTCCCCTGGCTCCGCCACCCCTTCCTCCGCTCCACATTCACTCCTCGATTTTTCCACGCACCCCGCATTCACTCCCTGATCAGAGCTTGCATCCCGAAATTTTGCTGACAGATCGCCGCCGCCGAGGAATAATGCCTTTGCCGATTCGAAATAGAGGATTTGCCCGATCGCGATCTGCTCACTCACCTTCCTCCTCAACTAGGCGCCTCCTGCTCTGCAATTCCTCCGCTCTGCTGCTCGCCACCCTCTCTACTGCTCGCCACCTAGGTCAGACTGGACTAACACACCAGGTTTGTTCCGCTGTTTAAATTTAAATTCTCTGCATCATGGATAACATAGCGGTGTTATTGCGAATTTCCTATGCCTCCTATGGCGGGTTGCAACACAGTGGAGTTCAAGGATTAATTGCTGTTCTTCTGGCATTATGTTTCCACGTTCAACATCCGGCCAAAGATAATTAAGCCATCTCAACCTGCAGCTCTTCCCTGTTCTCTTTAGCCTTGCGGAATGCGTTAAACCAATTTGAAGCAAGCAATGAAGTGAACTGAAATTGGTTTATTGACATATTTCTCCTCCTTAACCATTCATGATTTAGGTTGAAGGGACAAGGGGTTTTCTCTTTGTAGGAGCCAATTTTAGTATTACAGGGGTTTTCTTCGATGCCTTCCAACCAAATATGCCCTCTTACTAAACGATGGAGCTCGTGGGCATTGGGCCTTGTTCTTATTCTTATTCGACATATGGGTTTCAATCCCTACAGAATTCTTAGTCCGTTTTCCATTAGCACTATGAAATCTGACTCCATTCAATTCTCTGCTTGGGTTCTCCATTGAAGATCTCCCACAAAATCCCTTATGCCAGACATTCCCATTAGCATCCAATATGTCAGAAGCCGCCTTGTCACAACTCTGCACATTTGGGCTCCTGTCATCAATGCCCATCGCTCCAAACTTGCCGTTAATGGCAGCAAGAGTGCGCAGACTCCTTCCATTACTTCCATCTCTTTTCAGTTTCTTGTCCATTCTCATTCACAGGACCACCTCAATGCATCTCTGAAGCCATCGATTGCTCTGATATAGGTCAATCTCAACAATGTAAACTGCAATTCTTCTCCCTATCTTTCAATGTCATTATTCTTCAAACAACCTTCTCATAATGAGAAACAAACACACTGTCCAGACTTGAAAAATGCCATTTATATGATAGATGTTCAATTGCTTAAAAATAAAAACATACCGAAAATTCCCAAATCTATAACAGTACTTCCCACAATGTTATCTCCCTACAGAGCCGTGATATATAAGCTCCAATCCCTACTATTCTGATTCGTGCAGAAAACACCCACGAACTGTCACAAAATACAGAGAAAAAATAGAACAAGAGTGTCTCTGAAAATGCCTTTACTGCTATTTATAAGTCATTACCTGAAGCTCCAAGGAAACAAAAAGGTCTCTAACTGAAGCCCGATCCCTATTCTTCCCAGACAAGCTCTCTGCAATCATATATCCAAGGAGGTCGACAGTCCACTCACATCTTTTGTTCACTTGAATATCTTGATAAAACTTCAACCTAAAATTTTTGAAAATACCCATGCTAATTCAAACTTGTTGTATGGGCTCTTGTCCTTGAGAAATGCCCTAGGGATATATAGCCTTTCGCATGATACACGAAAACAGTTAATAGTCCTCAAACCTCCACTCCCTTTGTAGAGTCACCAACAAAATAATATAGCACTTCCAGCTAACTTATTTTACTTAAGCCTCAATATAAATCCCAAAAAAACAGAGTTGAGGAAATAATGAAGTGGATTAAATCACTCAGGACGGTTTTCTTTGCGTGGTGACCTCATTTATGAACTTGGCAGAATAGTGGCAATTACGACATATGCACTTCTTGCGCTTTTGATAAGACTTCAGTGGTCTTTACAACTTGCTGAATAACACCAACAAAATATAAGCTTCTTCTTCTTGTAAAACAATGCAGATTCCCACCACTCCTATTGCACATCATGTGATGATCACTACCACCTGCTCCTGTTTCTTATCATGCAGCATAAAGTGCACATCAGGTACATCCCCTGCTTCCTTCATCAACCCTGTCAGTCACTTGTAGACTAACATTCTAGACTAACATTTGTAGACTAACATTCTAAGAAGCAATGTTTTCATTGTTAAAACAAATACTTGATCTTTGTGTTGTGATTCCATCATTTACCGAAGCTTGGCTTATTTGCTAAGTGACCCCTTATTTGTCATCCTATCTACTGATTGGTTTTGGGCTTTTGATGCATGACTAAAGACTGCATTGTTTCAATTTGATGGTCATGTATACTTTTAACACGAGCCATTTCTCAATTTTGAGGCCAATTATTCTCAGGTTTGTGCTTAAATGTATTGTGAAGGCATTTAACCCCGCTTCATAATTTGTGGCTTGATTTGTCCATTGCTTATTGGACCGGTTTCATGTTTTGGGGGCATATCAAAAAACACTTTTTGAATTTAATGGCCATGTTAACTTTTAGCATCAAATTACTCCCGATTTCTTTTTCTGTTATCCTCAGGTTTGCCTCACGTTTGAGCTTAAGTACATCTTGAAGGCCATGAACCCAGATTCATGTTTGTGGCTTGATTTGTGACTGTTTGTTCAATTTTTGTGTCTTGGCCTTTCTAGGAGTCCTCTTTGAATCTCCATCAAAATGTAGCCTGTATAGGATTCCTCTTTGAATCTCCATCATAATGCCCTTCTTTTTAGACTCTAGGAATTTTCTTTATCCAAAACTAGTGCCCTCCTCTTTGCTTACAAATCATTCACCTATAATTTTTTGGCTCAATTAAAAACCATCACTTTTTTACAGGGATTCTAGTTTTTCCTCCACTTCCTTAAGTAATCTCTCCTTCTTATGTATTTTGTAAATTGCCAAATCAGTGGACCTGTTTAGTCCTTTTGAGGTTCCCCTCAAATTGTACGGAAGCTGATCCCTGAGAGAATCCATGCATCCTTTAGTTTCTTGACATATCTTTCCTCCTTAACCATTCAGGATTTAGGTTGAAGTGATGAGGGGTCTTTTCTTTATAGGAGCCAATTTTAGTATTATAAGGGAGTGGTCAGAATCCCCTCCACGTAAAGCTGAATTTGGATCTGATAGCTTCATCTAAAAAGAGGTCTGATATAAGAAAATGGTCCAGCCTTTTCATGATTCTATATACTCCAACCCTCTTATTTCTATAAGTAGGGGAGAGATTTATTACCTCAATAAAATTGGAGAATCCTCAGGAATTTCTATCTAACATGTGAAAATATATAAGTGGGATTTTGTTCCCCTTCTAAAACAAGTTGATATATGGGGTAAAAAGAATGCAACAATACTCTTTTAATTCACTTGATGCTTCATAATTAGAATAATTATTAGTCATTAGAAGAGTGTGAATTGCATCCTCACTACTGGAGACCTTTTAGAGATTTCCAAATATTTGATGTTCCTTTAACAGATTTCTTGTCCAGCTTTGACCAATCTTCACCAGAGCCTTAACCTTTAACACTGGTTTTGAAGTATTTTCCAGGGCCCTTTTTATATACATGAATTCCTTTCCTCTGATATTTTGATTTTATTGGTCCTTCAATAGTTGAAAATATAAACAGAATTGGCTAGCCACCGAGACTTTGCTGAGCCAATTACCATTTACCCTTCTATTGTTATTATAATTCTAACTATTAATCTGGAGTAAATTTGAAAATGCACCATAGGAACCAAAGCCACTTTAACTGGAACCTTAGTTTTCACTGGATTGTTTGGCTGCTTTATACTTTTAGTCTTTGATGGCTGGAAGACCTTTTCTGATATCTATCAACTTACCAATCAACCTTGCTATTCGAACTGAAACCTTTTTGTGTAGGTTCTTGATAATCCTGTGAATGGACTATGTATTTTGATCTGTTTGTCATGGATCTTCCAAGTGTGTTACTGAAATAATGTAGCTCATTTACAATTTTAAAATTTATTGTTGGTTATTGATTGGAAAGAATGAGGAAGTGCTCCCCTCTATCCTCAAATAATCTCCACCTTTAGCTTATTTGCATTCATTCTTCCATCACTTTGAGTTTTCTGCTCAATTCTCCCTCTGCTTTCATGGGACTTCAATCATGAAGAGGATTGCCTTTTTAACTGAGGCCTTAAGACATGTCCCTAGTGAAGAGGGGAAATGAGTTAGTCCTTTGTAGACCAACATTCTAAGAAGCAATGTTTTCATTGTTAAACAAATACTTGATCTTTGTGCTGTGATTCCATAATTTACCAAAGCTTGGCTTATTTGCTAAGTGACCCCTTATTTGTCATCCTATCTACTGATTGGTTTTGGGCTTTTGATGCATGACTAAAGACTACATTGTTTGAATTTGATGGTCATGTATACTTCTAACACGAACCATTTCTCAATTTCGTGGCCAATTATTCTCAGGTTTATGCTTAAATGTATTGTGAAGGCCTTTAACCCCGCTTCATAATTTGTGGCTTGATTTGTCCTATAAGGTAGACTAAGACCATTGCTTGTTGGACCGGTTTCATGTTTTGGGGGCATATCAAAAAACACTTTTTGAATTTAATGGCCATGTTAACTTTAGCATCAAATTACTCCCGATTTCTTTTTATGTTATCCTCAGGTTTGAGCTTAAGTACATCTTGAAGGCCATGAACCCAGATTCATGTTTGTGGCTTGATTTGTGACTGTTTGTTCAATTTTTGTGTCTTGGCCTTTCTAGGATTCCTCTTTGAATCTCCATCAAAATGTAGCCTGTATAGGATTCCTCTTTGAATCTCCATCATAATGCCCTTCGTTTTAGACTCTAGGAATTTTCTTTATCCAAAACTAGTGCCCTCTTCTTTACTTACAACTCATTCACCTATAATTTTGTTGCTCAATTAAAAACCATCACTTTTGTACAGGGATTCTAGTTTTTCCTCCACTTCCTTAAGTAATCTCTCCTTCTTATGTATTTTGTAAATTGCCAAATCAGTGGACCTATTTAGTCCTTTTGAGGTTCCCCTCAAATTGTACGGAAGCTGATCCCTGAGAGAATCCATGCATCCTTTAGTTTCTTGACATATCTTTCCTCCTTAACCATTCAGGATTTAGGTTGAAGTGATGAGGGGTCTTTTCTTTATAGGAGCCAATTTTAGTATTACAAGGGAGTGGTCAGAATCCCCTCCAGATAAGGTTGAATTTGGATCTGATAGCTTCATCTAAAAAGAGGTCTGATATAAGAAAATGGTCCAACCTTTTCATAATTCTAGATACTCCGACCCTCTTATTTCTCTAAGTCGGGGAGAGCTTTATTACCTCAATAACATTGGAGAATCCTCAGGAGTTTATATTTAACATGTGAAAATATATAACTGGGATTTCTTAAATCCAACACAATCCTATAAACTATAAACATAAGGGACATTAAATATTTAAAGTAGCATTGTGTCCTTAGTATGAGCTATGATGAGGGGATGGCAAGGCCCAACTGATTCATAGCTTCTACCTGTACAAAAAATCCCCCAACAAGCATGAATGTCGCATAGTAATAGAGGCTAGAGTAGTAGCCTTCTTTGTGTTCATAAATGCAGCACCTATGGCCAATCCAAGACCCTGAATCATAAAGGTCCATATCTGAGATCTTAAGCATGCCCCTTGATACAGTCATAATAGCCAAAAATCAACATATAGCGTTTCTACTTTATAGTTTTGCAATGGAGACAGCTAGAAAATAAACTTGAACTTTTCGGAAAGCATACCTGAGCTGCAATAATACTGAGGAATAGTGTGAGCATGGTAAGAAAAAAGGCTGCAACTGTCATTCTTAAGTTTGTCATGGAGAAAACTATGAGAAAATATACAATGAGAAGAAAGAGTTCGAGTGGCATGTCACTTAAGTTTCGAGCCATAAAGTATGCGCTTAATTTGCACATATCTATTGCACGCTCCTTTGCTAACATGGCTCGTTCTTGAGGAAATGTAAAAATTGTACTAAAAACTGGGAAGAATCCCAAGAAAACAACAATGGAAAACAATAACCCCGTTTGCATTCAATGACAAAATTCAGCGTAAATATACGAAAAATAATGGAAATTATTTATGTAAATGCCCAAGCAATATGTATTCAAGGAACTCAAGAATGCATCACGAGTGAATTACAACACATATTAAGCTAACGTGTTTTTCTTCATGATACCTTGATTTTTTCTATTTCTTCTGAAGTCATTCATGTAACAAAAAGGAGAGGTAATGAGTCAAGTATGAAGAGAAAAAAATCGCCTAAAAAGGGTTTTTTTTAACAGATGACTGATTGTAGTTAGTAGTCTATTGGCTTAGTGTTTAATATTTGACTTCTATTTAAGTTTGCCCTGATGAAAATCATCAATCTAGCATATATTAAGCTTAACTTCAGTTCTATTCAAAGTAAATGTATTGAATAACATAAACACAAACATGTTCATTGAATATCACTTTATTCTCATCCTACAACAACATTTAAAGGCAGTAAACCAATCATTGGTTAATTCTATCTATTGCCTTAACTTGGCCATCTTTGTTTTGTGTATGGAGTCCAAAAATGACTAGCCTATAGTCAATTCATCCACCAAGATTGTGCAAGGTAGCTTAGTGTCCATTTCGTTTGCTACTTATTCCCTTTCGCTAGTTCTGTCTTATCTTATTTTGTTCTCTCTTCTTCTTTTTTCTACCTCTCCATGCCCATTGGTACCCCCTCAAGACATAAGTTTTCTTCAAGACCTACACCTCTTCCAAGTCAACCTCATCTAGAGGCTTTGGTTTCTTCCCTCCACTAAGTGCTTTCAACTTTTTCCCTTTCCTTTTTGTTGGTGAACCCTGTGTAGTAAAGGCCAGTATACATAAACATGCCTTTGATGCATCTTCTTCCTGCCCTTCATCTCCTTTTGAGCCTATGTCAATTTCCATTGTGGAAGGAATGCCACATTTACAATCCATTTGTCTGGACAAATTTATAAATTGCTAAATACTTCTTCCTTTATAATGTAGTACTCAAATTTAGTGCCTTCACTAGCTCCACCTTATAACTACTACTAGGAAATATGACATTGTATCAGTGATAGGGATACTTATATCTAACAATATTGAAAGAATTCTATTTGGTTCTGATACTCCAACAAAATTTATCAATTAGTCTTACATTGATTTTGTCAAAAAAAAATATCTAACATGTTGAGTATTAAGAAATAGATAATTTTCTACTTGTTTAACATGAATTTATTATTATCTTATTTTCCAGGTTCTTGAAGTGTAAAAAGTGGTCCAAAAGTGGTGTTTATGAATTGAAGTGTCCTGTGTTCCAAATCCAGGTCGAGCAGTGGTTAAATTTTTCCTTTACAATATGGCAACAAATAATTTATTTCATGGAAAGAGAGAAGTTCCTAGAATGACGACAAACAATGAGGCATATTACATTGCCCTTGTTGAAGGGCTAAAAGAGGTAAAACTACATGATGTCAATGATATTGAAGTCTTCACCAACTCGGAATTGATATGTAATCAGATGAAAGGCATCTATCGGGTTCGGAAGGAAAATTTAAAACTCCTTTATAAGGAAGCAGTAAATTGGAGTTGTCAATTTCAATATTTTACCATCATTCGCTCTGCAAACATTGAAAATATTTCCAGTGATATAATGTCCAGATCATTTTTAAGCACATATGTAGATGTCAAATATGGCATAGGATCATCATCCACTGCAATAGAAATCATTGATCACCATCAATATAGATCCCCAATATGCAAATGGGTTATTGTTATCATTTTTCTTGGATCTACCATAACATGGTTCTTTCACTAAAGAAGAACCTGTTAATGTTTTATTTTCCCCCAACATGCAACAATTACAGTTTTTTGTATGGGAGACAAATTTAAGGAAAAATGTAATATATTCCATGTATATGGGCAAATGTATTCTGAGAAAATTAACTGGTTCATGGTTTTTTTAGTATCATTAATACATTATGGTGTTGTCTAATTGACTTTTATCTTCTTCTTTTTTTTTTTGTTGAAAATGCCTCATATAGGCCTACAAATCATGCATAATTATTAATTTACATCCATAAGCTACATAAATTACGAATCTATTGCACTCCCAATTGGTACATATAGTAGCTAAAAGCATTTGTGATCTTCTACATATGGAAGGATATGCACACTGATATAAACTCCATAGTGGATGTGAACATATGATGAAGGTACACTGTAAAGACTGAAATATCTGGTAATTCAGACACAGTTACAGTGGCTCTCTATGAGAGGGCAGTCACCAGGCATATCAAGCAAAATCTTATGGTATTGTTGAAATTTATGGCACCCAAAAATTTAAACATTTAGCAGCAAAGGCTTCAATAAGTGGCACTGCTAAAATTTGTCTCACATTATCGATATAATCGAAGTTTATATTGTTCACATGATCCTGCATATAAACATAGCAATAGTAAGAAGATTATATTTCATGTGATGATGAAACAGGTGAAGAAGGATAAAAGATGTGATATTCCACAAGAATGGGTTTCCAAGCATTATTTCATCAGAAAACTTATAACTACAGTAAATAATATGAATAAAATTTTAAATAGGTAGCAGAGAAACAACAAAAACATCCCCATTGTTCACTATTTATAGAAATGAGGAGGTAAGAAATAAGAACTTACAGATAAGAACAAACAAGTTTAAGCATCTTGTCCCCTGCCTCTGACCACACGATGCCTGACATCTCTGCTCTGCTGCTATTGCCACATGAAAATATATCTACATATATAAAAGAGAAAGGACCTAAAATCCATAAAAACATATTCCATTCATTGCACCATATTCCAAGGTTGTTATTTTAATAAATATAGATAGTTATAGCTAGCTATATTGCCCTAGTAGCATCTACCACTGTGTCTAATTGTGTTTTTGCTATTCACATTTGTTAATAAATTGCATAATCATGTCCAAAGCATCCTCTCTATTGGTGGGTATGGGGTATAATTACATCCAATTATGTATAACTTTATGCTAATATTTTTTCATGATGATTCTCGTATTAAATTTCAGACTTGTCTGTTCGTAGCGCTGTCTCTGTTTTGCTGAGTCATATTTACTGTGGAGCTCTGTGGAGCTTTCCTTCTCTATAACTGGACAAGCAACTGACACACATGATAATATTCAGTCAAAACATTTTTTGAACCTCTTTATTTTTTGGATATTTCAGTCAAAATGTATACATAATTTACGTTGATGTCTAGCTAAGTAGCCGACCTTGCATTAACAATAACACTACACTTTCTATTTTGATTCTGATTAACTCGATTCGTACATTATTTATAGAGACCTAATATTATTGACCATTCTCAAAGGTCAGAATTTTATGGACTGTAGCTTCTATAATCTCATACCAAATATGGTGAAATTTTGTCTTTGCATAGCTTCAAGTGTATTCTTACCACTGCATCACATCTCATAGAATTCTGATCAGTCAGACAAAAGTTATTTACAGTTTATGTATACTTGTAATTTTTAATCAGTCTTAAATATTAGACTGAAAGCTACTTTGTATATATTAAACTGATAGAAGAGTTATACCCTATGAAATGGGAGAATATCTTCAAATAGCCCCAAAAGTAATGCTATCAAATAATTATATACATATATGTGTTTGATTCACTATATATACTCCATTTTGTCACTAATTCTCCATTGAGGCCTTGGTTCGCTAGTAAGGTTGACAGAATATTATGTCATAAACCATCATTCCATTCTCATCATGGTTTTCCTTGTCCGAATGTCATGGAAGAAACAAGATGAGATGTGTGCAAACCTTAAGTCACTTCACCAAATAGATACGCTATAGACCTAACACTAAATCTGAAACCCTGGTTTTCCTTGTTTGAATGTCATGGAAGAATCAAGATGAGATGGGTGCAAACCTTAGGTCACTTCACAAGATAGATACCCTTTAGACCTAACATTGAATCTGAATAAAGTCTATGTCATACTTGAAAAAGAAATTTGCTCTGTTTCCTCTTGTGAGATAAACTCCTGGTCTCTGTACCATTTACTGATATAACATATAAGTGATCCTTGATATTGGCCACACAAATATAAACTTTTTACTCAGATATTGAAAGTTGATTTTAAATGACGTACATACACAATCTTTAAGTTACTAGTTTGAGCCACATATAATGAGGTGGTCATCAAGGAAAATATAGTTTGATCCACATAGAATGAGGTCATCATCAAGCAAAAATTCCTTTCATATTTGTTCTTGTAAATTTGGTTTAAAATCACTCTATAGTGGGATTAAAGGGGCAAATAACTTCATACGAGAAATGGATACCCCAACGCAGATACACACACATATATATAGCCCTAGTAACATGACCCTACATCATGACCTGTTGTTATGGCTAACTACTGATTTCATTACATTTCTAATATATTAGCCAATGGCCCCACAACATGACCTATTGTTATGGCTAACTACTGATGTTATTACATTTCTAATATATTGGCCAATGTCACTGTGGTCTTGTAAAGGAGTGAAGTGAGTTAACCTGTTATGTTTCCTGATTAAAAGACAAATATGATGTTATTCTCTAATCTATCTGCCTAATCACCTGACTTGGTTTGTCAAAAGTTAAAACATCAATAGACTTTATCACACATTTTTGAGTTGGGATGGACAATGGTTGGAGAATACATGAAATATATAGGTTGATGCTTCTTTTGCGGTTATGATTTTGAAACATTGATAGATTGCAGAGTTTCATTTTTTCCTTCCATTTTAGTTGTTGAATGCTTCAATCTTATGCCTTGTTAATTTTTTGCGCTTAGTTAAATAGAAATTCCTAAGGATTCTCCAATGCTATTGAGGTAATAAAGCTCTCCCCTACTTAGAGAAATAAGAGGGTTGGAGTATATAGAATTATGAAAAGATTGGACCATTTTCTTATATCATACCTCCTTTTAGATGAAGCTATCAGATCCAAATTCAACCTTATGTGGAGGGGATTCTGACCACTCACTTGTAATACTAGAATTGGCTCCTATAAAGAAAAGACCCCTCATCACTTCAACCTAAATCCTGAATGGTTAAGGAGGAAAGATATGTCAAGAAACTAAAGGATTCATGGATTCTCTCAGGGATCAGCTTCCGTACAATTTGAGGGGAACCTCAAAAGGACTAAACAGGTCCACTGATTTGGCAATTTACAAAATACATAAGAAGGAGAGATTACTTAAGGAAGTGGAGGAAAAACTAGAATCCCTGTACAAAAGTGATGGTTTTTAATTGAGCCACAAAATTATAGGTGAATGAGTTGTAAGAAAAGAAGAAGGCACTAGTTTTGGATAAAGAAAATTCCTAGAGTCTAAAAAGAAGGGCATTATGATGGAGATTCAAAGAGGAATCCTATACAGGCTACATTTTGATGGAGATTTAAAGAGGAATCCTAGAAAGGCCAAGACACAAAAATTGAACAAACAGTCACAAATCAAGCCACAAAAATGAATCTAGGTTCATGGCCTTCAAGATGTACTTAAGCTCAAACCTGAGGATAACAGAAAAAGAAATCGAGAGTAATTTGATGCTAAAAGTTAACATGGCCATTAAGCTCAAAAAGTGTTTTTTCATATGCCCCCAAAACATGAAACCGGTCCAACAAGCAATGGTATTAGTCTACCTTATAGGACAAATCAAGCCACAAATTATGAAGCGGGGTTAAAGGCCTTCACAATACATTTAAGCACAAACCTGAGAATAATTGGCCTTGAAATTGAGAAATGGCTCGTGTTAAAAGTATACATGACCATCAAATTCAAACAATGTAGTCTTTAGTCATGCATCAAAAGCCCAAAACCTATCAGTAGATGGGATGAAAAATAAGGGGTCACTTAGCAAATAAGCCAAGCTTCGGTAAATGATGGAATCACAGCACAAAGATCAAGTATTTATTTAACAATGAAAACATTGCTTCTTAGAATGTTAGTCTACAAAGGAATAACTCATTTCCCCTCTTCACTAGGGACATGTCTTAAGGCCTCAGTTTAAAAGGCAATCCTCTTCATGATTGAAGTCCCATGAAAGCAGAGGGAGAATT
Source organism: Pinus taeda (assembly GCA_000404065.3). Taxonomy (NCBI): domain Eukaryota; kingdom Viridiplantae; phylum Streptophyta; class Pinopsida; order Pinales; family Pinaceae; genus Pinus; species Pinus taeda. The sequence continues at coordinate 89,522 of APFE030332341.1, forward strand.
GAGCAGAAAACTCAAAGTGATGGAAGAATGAATGCAAATAAGCTAAAGGTGGAGATTATTTGAGGATAGAGGGGAGCACTTCCTCATTCTTGCCAATCAATAACCAGCAATAAATTTTTAAATTGTAAATGAGCTACATTATTCCAGTAACACACTTGGAAGATCTATGACAAAAAGATCAAAATACATATTCCATTCACAGGATTATCAAGAACCTACACAAAAAGGTTTCAGTTCGAATAGCAAGGCTGATTGGTAAGTTGACAGATATTAGAAAAGGTCTTCCAGCCATCAAAGACTAAAAGTATAAAGCAGCCAAACAATCCAGTGAAAACTAAGGTTCCAGTTAAAGTGGATTTGGTTCCTATGGTGCATTTTCAAATTTACTCCAGATTAATAGTTAGAATTATAATAACAATAGAAGGGTAAATGGTAATTGGCTCAGCAAAGTCTCGGTGGCTAGCCAATTCTGTTTTTATTTTCAACTATTGAAGGACCAATAAAATCAAAATATCAAAGGAAAGAAATTCATGTATATAAAAAGGGCCCTGGAAAATACTCCAAAACCAGTGTTAAAGGTTAAGGCTCTGGTGAAGATTGGTCAAAGCTGGACAAGAAATCTGTTAAAGGAATATCAAATATTTGGAAATCTCTAAAAGGTCTCCAGTAGTGAGGATGCAATTCACACTCTTCTAATGACAAATAATTATTCTAATTATGAAGCATCAACTGAATTAAAAGAGTATTGTTGCATTCTTTTTACCCCATATATCAACTTGTTTTAGAAGGGGAACAAAATCCCACTTATATATTTTCACATGTTAAATAGAAATTCCTGAGGATTCTCCAATGATATTGAGGTAATAAAGCTCTCCCCTACTTAGAGAAATAAGAGGGTTGGAGTATATAGAATTATGAAAAGGTTGGATCATTTTCTTATATCAGACCTCTTTTTAGATGAAGCTATCAGATCCAAATTCAGCCTTATGTGGAGGGGATTCTGACCACTCCCTTGTAATACTAGAATTGGCTCCTATAAAGAAAATACCCCTCATCACTTCAACCTAAATTCTGAATGGTTAAGGAGGAAAGATATGTCAAGAAACTAAAGGATGCATGGATTCTCTCAGGGATCAGCTTCCGTACAATTTGAGGGGAACCTTAAAAGGACTAAACAGGTCCACTGATTTGGCAATTTACAAAATACATAAGAAGGAGAGATTACTTAAGGAAGTGGAGGAAAAACTGGAATCCCTGTACAAAAGTGATGGTTTTTAATTGAGCCACAAAATTATAGGTGAATGAGTTGTAAGAAAAGAAGAGGGCACTAGTTTTGGATAAAGAAAATTCCTAGAGTCTAAAAAGAAGGGCATTATGATGGAGATTCAAAGCGGAATCCTATACAGACTACATTTTGATGGAGATTCAAAGAGGAATCCTAGAAAGGCCAAGACACAAAAATTGTACAAACAGTCACAAATCAAGCCACAAACATGAATCTGGGTTCATGGCCTTCAAGATGTACTTAAGCTCAAACCTGAGGATAACAGAAAAAGAAATCGAGAGGAATTTGATGCTAAAAGTTAACATGGCCATTAAATTCAAAATGTGTTTTTTGATATGCCCCCAAAACATGAAACCAGTCCAACAAGCAATGGACAAATCAAGCCACAAATTATGAAGCGGGGTTAAATGCCTTCACAATACATTTAAGCACAAACCTGAGAATAATTGGCCTCGAAATTGAGAAATGGCTCGTGTTAAAAGTATACATGACCATCAAATTCAAACAATGTAGTCTTTATTCATGCATCAAAAGCCCAAAACCAATCAGTAGATAGGATGACAAATAAGGGGTCACTTAGCAAATAAGCCAAGCTTCGGTAAATGATGGAATCACAGCACAAAGATCAAGTATTTGTTTTAACAATGAAAACATTGCTTCTTAGAATGTTAGTCTAGAATGTTAGTCTACAAGTGACTGACAGGGTTGATGAAGGAAGCAAGGGATGTACCTAATGTGCACTTTATGCTGCATGGTAAGAAACAGGAGCAGGTGGTAGTGATCATCACATGATGTGCAACAGGAGTGGTGGGAATCTGCATTGTTTTACAAGAGGAAGAAGCTTATATTTTGTTTGTGCTTTTCAGCAAGTTGTAAAGACCACTGAAGTCTCATCAAAAGTGCAAGAAGTGCATATGTCGTAATTGCCACTATTCTGCCAAGTTCATAAATGAGGTCACCACGCAGAGAAAACCGTCCTGAGTGATTTAATCCACTTCATTATTTCCTCAACTCTGTTTTTTTGGGATTTATATTGAGGCTTAAGTAAAATAAGTTAGCTGGAAGTGCTATATTATTTTGTTGGTGACTCTACAAAGGGAGTGGAGGTTTGAGGACTGTTAATTGTTTTCATGTATCATGCGAAAGGCTATATATACCTAGGGCATTTCTCAAGGACAAGAGCCCATACAAAAAGTTTGAATTAGCATGGGTATTTTCAAAATTTTTAGGTTGAAGTTTTATCAAGATATTCAAGTGAACAAAAGATGTGAGTGGACTGTCGACCTCCTTGGATATATGATTGCAGAGAGCTTGTCTGGGCAGAATAGGGATCGGGTTTCAATTAGAGACCTTTTGGTTTCCTTTGAGCTTCAGGTAATGACTTATAAATAGCAGTAAAGGCATTTTCAGAGACACTCTTGTTCTATTTTTGCTCTGTATTTTGTGACAGTTCATGGGTGTTTTCTGCACGAATCAAAATAGTAAGGATTGGAGCTTATATATCACAGCTCTGTAGGGAGATAACATTGTGGGAAGTATTGTTATAGATTTGGGAATTTTCGGTATGTTTTTATTTTTAAGCAATTGAACATCTATCATATAAATGGCATTTTCAAGTCTGGACAGTGTGTTTGTTTCTCATTATGAGAAGGTTGTTTGAAGAATAATGACATTGACAGATAGGGAGAAGAATTGCAGTTTACATTGTTGAGATTGACGTGTATCAGAGCAATCGATGGCTTCAGAGATGCATTGAGGTGGTCCTGTGAATGAGAATGGACGAGAAACTGAAAAGAGATGGAAGTAATGGAAGGAGTCTGCGCACTCTTGCTGCCATTAACGGCAAGTTTGGAGCGATGGGCATTGATGACAGGAGCCCAAATGTGCAGAGTTGTGACAAGGCGGCTTCTGACATATTGGATGCTAATGGGAATGTCTGGCATAAGGGATTTTGTGGGAGATCTTCAATGGAGAACCCAAGCAGAGAATTGAATGGAATCAGATTTCATAGTGCTAATGGAAAACAGACTAAGAATTCTTTAGGTATTGAAACCCATATGTCGAATAAGAATAAGAACAAGGCCCAATGCCCACGAGCTCCATTGTTTAGTAAGAGGGCATCTGTGGTTGGAAGGCATGGGAGAAAACCCCTGTAATACTAAAATTGGCTCCTACAAAGAGAAAACCCCTCGTCCCTTCAACCTAAATCCTGAATGGTTAAGGATGAGAAATATGTCAATAAACCAATTTCAATTCACTTCATTGCTTGCTTCAAACTGGTTTAACGCATTCCGCAGGGCTAAAGAGAACAGGGAAGAGCTGCAGGTTGAGATGGCTTAATTATCTTTGGCCCGATGTTAAACATGGAAACATAACGCCAGAAGAGCAGTGATTAATCCTTGAACTCCACTGTGTTGCAACCTGCCATAGGAGGCACAGGAAATTCACAACAACACCGCTATGTTATCCATGATGCAGAGAATTGAAATTTAAACCTGGTGTGTTAGTCCAGTCTGACCTGGGTGGCGAGCAGCAGAGCGGGTGGCGAGCAATAGAGCGGAGGAATTGCAGAGCGGGAGGCGCCTAGTCGAGGAGGAAGGTGAGTGAGCAGATCGCGATCGGGCAAATCCTCCATTTCAAATCGGCAAAGGCATTATTCCTCGGTGGCGGCGATCTGTTAGCGAAATTTCAGGATGCCAGCTCCGATCAGGGAGTGAATGCGGGTTGCGTGGAAAAATCAGGGAGTGAATGTGGAGCGGAGGAAGGGGTGGCGGAGCTAGGGGAGCGTGGCGGAGGGCGGAGGGATTGCCGGCGGCCAGAGCCGGACAATTTTCCAGTCGGCGACGGAAACTGGGCAATTCCTCCGCCCAGGTAGACTACTCCATCAACCTGCATGGCCGTTACATGTGGGTAAACCATATTCGTCGTCATCACTCTCATGGTTGATTCTGGGTAAAGGGTTTTGAGGAATAAATTCCATCTTTTCCTAAGGGGTTTATCGGAATAAATGCCTTCGTTGCCTAACGATTTATAGCAATAAATGTAATGGTCACAACACATTGCCTGCCTCGGAAAACATTAATAGGAATGAATTTGTTCTGAAAGCGAGTGACACCATCTCTAATTTTCGTGATAATAATTAGAATGTATAGGACTTACACTCTAATAAATATAAGTGAATAAATGTAATTAGGCCGATAGGCCTTCCTTTGAAAGGGACCTTCGTCGTCCTTTTCATTCTCACGCTGAAACTTGTCGTGCTGTCCAGTTTTCATAGTTACAAACAGTTACCAAATTCTCAGGGGGTAGAGACAGTTTTCATGGACCACGAGACTTTACTTATGTCTAAAACAACACCGTGTAAGTCGTCCCACAATCGAGTGCAGCCCAGAGAGTCTCTGTTATATTTATGTTTATAAATGGTAACATTGTGGCCATTTACGATCACATCTTTTCATCCTGCTCTCATCGCCCTTCTTGATATTGAGCAACTTTTTTCTTACTCTTTGCTTCTAGCACCAATAGCATTGTCTGATAAATATCGAGAAGGATTTGTCATGGCGGAGTGGATGATGAGTAGCGAGGCGAAGGATTTGATGAGCGACGATGAAGAGGATTTGATGAGCGGCGATGAGGAGGATTTGATGGAGGAAAATGAAGTCTACGTAGAAGATGTTTCAGCTACCTACATCATTGACGACACACAAAACATCAACATCAGGCTCATCTCTCAACAAACTTTATTGCCGTCACAGAGGGAGGATTTACATAAGGTAATGGATATCCTTGTTGTAAAAGAACAGTTTGCCCGCACACTTTTGATTCATTATCGCTGGGATTTTGCAAGATTATTTGATGCATTTGTAGAGAGGGGGAATGACTGGTTATTTTCCCAAGCGGGGTCGCTATTAGACCGAAATCCACAAATTCCCTCTTTGTTACCATCTGCATTGTCTGTGCAGAGCAATATTTGAAGGAAGAGGACACCACAATGAACGAATTTTGTGGATAGTCATCAACTGTACATATCAAAGGGCTTGAATTCAAATAGCCACATTTACTCTGACCAACATCAATTGAAGGCTTGCATTCGAGGTATTTATTTGGAAATTGAAAGAATTTTCAATTTTCCAAAAGAAGTTATCAAGCATCTTCAGTTATTGAAAGATATTTTGATCTTGAGGCTATGATATTACGTGGGAACATGGAGATAACTGAGTCAGACTTTGAATTTTTCTTTCTACATGTTTCTTGCAGAAAGGCCATATAGGGAGCTTCCAAACACTTCAACATGAAAACTTAGTTACTTTCAGTCCTCAACTTTTGACTATTGTTGTGTCTCTTCAATGTCAAGATCCTGTAAATATATTGCTTGCACATCATAGGAAAACTACCTCAGTTTCAATTGATGGCACAATCAAGCCTTGGAACCCGACAACAAGCACAAGAAGTGTACTTTGCAACCCTGTTCTGACATATTCTGGGCATAGATATGAAAGGAGCCTTTTGGGGATTTCTGTTGCTATTGGTTCAGAGTCAAATGAGGTATTTGTCTATCATAAATCTATTCCAATACCAGTGGCATCATACAAGTTTAACCATGTAGACCCAGTTAATGGTAAAGAGGTTTATGTTGTCGATGGATAGTTGGCTTCCTCTGTATGCTAGAAAGGGCAAATCCAAACCTGGGTTGCATCATCAATGTTAACATTTGGAGGCCTCTATTACCCTTGATGTGCACAATGGATTGGATGTAAAGTGAAAGGAATAATTCTTGCAACTCATGCGATTTCCAAGGCATATGCATATTGTTGCATAAAGAATAGGCCCAACATTACAGAGTATCAGGACTTAGTACCATTTTTGTCAAATGACCCAACCTTCCTTGGACAATGATAGATTGGGGTTCTCCAAAATAATATGTTTCTACAACCCGGAGACTTAGTCTATATATATTTAACAAGTCAATTTGGCCATTCCAACAATTTTTGACTTAATGTCGAGTTGGAAAATATACCCACGACAGGGCAAAAACTTATAACCTTTAGACTTGCTTGAAACGTGGGATATTCAAATCCTAGTGGGTATTTGAAACACTCCCTGCTTTACCATCCAACCAGGTCTCCATTGACACAGACCATGTTTTGTTAATTGAACGTGCCAGAGTTTTGAAACTAATTGACAAGCGTGTCCTCAAGTTGTCTAAGCAGATTTGATAAAACTAATTTTTTTAAATTCGAAATTGTTAATGTTGGATGGGTATTAGCATATGCAGATCAAATTAAACTTATTATATTAATATCTTGATGCTTGATATTCTAGGACTGCGGTATTCTAACATATTATTTTAGTACTTAGAAGTGCATTTCAAGAAGATATAGCGAAGAGCAATTACTTATGTGTATTTTTTTCAGTACACGTCTGCCTTGCAATTTTGAGATGCAAGACTGCAAATTCACATTTTTGGTTCCTAAACATTATTGTTATTATTTTTAATAAAATTCATTTAATAAAAACAATTTATTTAACTATAGAAATTTAAATTATTAAAATTTTGAAACTCATTTTCAAAAGGAAACTTCGCCTAGTCTATAGATAAACCAAAAAATAGTCTTGTGCAATTGGATCAGAAAGGGTTCATAGAAGTCTATTTAAAGAGAGCTAAATAAGGGACAAAAAGCCCACTCAATTGATTCCAAAATCCCAACAAAAAAACATAACAAAAACATAAAACATTCATGTCTAAAAACACTCGCCAAAACAGCAGGGTAACGCTCAAGCACTCAGAGTTGAGAATGATTTTCTTTGTTTTGCATAACAATGACGAAACCATATATGAGCTCTCTCCTTAGATCTAAGGAAATAACTTTATGAAGCTCACTTGAGAAGAGGCGAATTGTCACAGGGATCAAACGATTATATAGAGCTAGGCAGATCATTCCCAAAACCCATTTGGCACTTCCAAGCTCTGCTCACTCTAACTTGATGGTGTAAAACTGAAGGGGATTGAATTAGTGAGCTTAGGGACCAAACAAAAGTATTTATAGCCAAGCTTCCATCAAGCTTCTGTTGGCTATGTGTCAAGTGTTCCACAAATCATGGTAGAAAACTGCAGAGGGAGTAATGGACCACTCCAGGAGCTCCCAACAAGAAACTAATTTAACTGCAGTTGATTTCCATAATTTAAGGAAATAATGCAGTTGGTTTCCATAGTTTAAGGAAATGACTGCAGTTGGTTTCCAGAAATTACTGTAGTTGGTTTCCAGAAATTACTACATTTAGTGTCCAGAAATTGGCGGCCGTTGGGAGAGGGAGCTTAACATTCTCCCACTTGGTCCATACTTCCAATCTTAATGTCTCATCTTAAAACCCATTGATAATTTGTATTAAGTAATAGATACATGAATCATAGCGATAAGTCCTCTAATGACGAGTATTATCTTCCATGTATTACTATGTATTTATTTCTTTTATAATTTATGCGGCAACAATTTTTTCATGAATAAACCTTATGTTTATTCTTGGTCCTACACAGATGAATTTTCTCAAATCAAATTAAGGTGCACATAAATATGGGAAAAACATCTCAATAATTAAGAATTTATTAAAATAACATTGTCCATACAATGAGAGACTACATAATGGAACCAAGTCCCATATTCATTACATAATCCTTGAATTTAAACGATGGCATGCCCTTAGTCAAAGGATCCACGATCATCAACCCAGTGCTAATGTGCTCAATGACCACTTTCTTTTCTTTAACACGTTCCCTGATAGCTAAATACTTAATGTCGATGTGTTTATTTTGAATCCCACTTTTGTTGTTTTTAGCCATAAAAACAGCAATTGAATTGTCGCAATACATTCTCAATGGCTTAGAGATAGAATCTACAATTCTAAGCCCAGAAATAAAACTCTTAAGCCATACACCATGTAAAGTAGCCTCAAAATAGGAGACGAACTCAGCTTCCACAGTGGAAGTGGAAATCAAGGTCTGCTTGGCACTCCTCCATGATACAGCTCCACCGGCCATCATAAAAATATATCCTGATGTTGATTTGCATGAATCAACACATCCAGCAAAGTCAGAATCCGAGTAGCCAATTACTTCCAAATTATCCGTCTGTCTATACATAAGCATGTAATTTTTGGTTCCTTTAAGGCACCTCATTACTTTCTTTGCAGCTCTCTAGTGGTCTAAACCTGGATCGCTCTGATATCGTCCCAAAATTCCCACAACAAATGCAATGTCAGGTCTTGTACAGACCTGAGCATACATTAGGCTTCCGACAACAGAAGCATACGAAATGTTCTTCATTTGTTCCCTTTCAAAGTCATTCTTTGGGCATTGGTTCAACTTGAACCTATCACCCTTCATAATGGAAGTGACACTTGGTGAACAATCCTTCATCTGAAATCTCTCTAAAATTTTATTAATATAGGTTTCCTGAGACAAACCCAAGATGCTTCAAAATCTGTCTCTGTGGATCTTAATGCCAATGACATAAGATGCCTAACCCATATACTTCATATCAAAATTTTTAGAGAGGAATTGTTTCACCTCATGCAAAAAACCCTTATCATTGGTTACTAGCAAAATGTCATCCACATATAAAACAGGAAAATAGATTTTACTCCCACTGACTTTTAGGTATATACATTGATCCATAATGTTTTCTACAAAACCGAAAGAAGAAATTACATTAAGGAATTTCAAATACCAATGGCGGGATGCTTGTTTTAAACCATATAATGATTTCTTGAGCTTGCAAACCAATTACTCACCATCACTAGAGGGGAATCCTTCATATTGTTTCATGTAAACCTCCTCCTCTAGATCTCCATTGAGAAATGTCATTTTCACATCCATTTGCTACAACTCCAAGTCAAAATGGGCTACTAATGCCATAATAATGTGCAAGGAATATTTCTTAGATACAGGAGAAAAAGTCTCCGTGTAGTCGATTCCCTCTTTCTGAGTGAATCCCTTAGCAACGAATCTTGCCTTGTATCTCTCAATGTTGCCCAATGAGTCTTTCTTTGTCTTAAAGACCCATTTACATCCAATGGCTTTTGTACCATTAGGAAACTCAACAAGATCCAAGACTTCGTTACTCTTTATAGAATTCATCTCTTCCTTCATGGCATCGTACCATAATTCTGATTCTTTGCAACTTATGGCTTGTGAAAAAGACTCGGGATCATTTTTAGCTTCAATGTTGTAGTCATATTCTTGCAGATACACAACATAATCATCAGGAATTGTTGATCTCTTTGGTCTAGTAGATCTTCTTAATGTTGTACCATCATCTTCCTGAGAAGGATGTGGTTCAACTCGTTGTTCAAAGGTTCTTAGAAACTCTTGAACTACCTGATCTACTGGAATGTCGTCAGCAGCTTGTGGAACTTTAACAATTCGTTGTTCAACACCAGTTTGTACTTAAGGGGTGCTATGAACAATAACCAATCTATCACTTGTGGTGGAAGGTTGAGATTCTGAATGATCCTTCTCAGAAACTATGTTCCTGGTTTGATTGCTCCCACTGATCAAGTCATTTTCAAGAAACTTTGCATTTCTTGATTCCACAATCCTAGTGCTATGAGATGGACAATAAAATTTGTAACCGTTAGACCTTTCAGCATATCCAATTAAATACCCACTAATGTTCCTTGGGTCCAGCTTCTTCTCTTGTGGATTATATATTCTCACTTTAGACGGGCATCCCTGAACACGCATATGTCGCAAACTCAGTTTCCAACCTTTCCATAATTCAAATGGCATTTTATGAACAACCTTGGTTGGAACTCGGTTTAATATATACATTGTCATCTTAAGTGCTTCAATCCACAAGAATTTAGGAAGATTGGAGCTGCTAAGCATACTTCGCACCATGTCCAATAATGTTTGGTTTCTTCTTTCTGCTACACCATTTTGGTTGCGTGAACTAGGCATGGTGTATTGGGCAACAATCCCATGATCTTGAAAAAATTTTGTGAATGGCCCAGGTGCTTGTCCATCTTCTGTGTATCTACTACAATATTCTCCACCTCTATCTGATCTCAGGATCTTAATTTGCTTGCCTCGTTGTTTCTCTACTTCAGCCTTAAAGATCTTAAAGGCATCTAATTCTTCGCTCTTTTTATGAGGCATGTAGAGATACATATATCGTGAGTAATTATCTATAAAGGAGATGAAGTATCGATGACCATGTGAGTCCATGTCTGGACTACATATATCAGTATGTATGATCTCTAATATGTCTGAACTCCTATTGGCACCTTTCTTTGACTTGTTGTCCTGCTTTCCCTTTATGCAGTCCACACAAGTCTCAAAATCAGTAAAATCCAAATTATTAAGTACCCCTTCATTTACTAATCTTTTAATTCTTTCTATGGAGATATGACCTAGTCTCTGGTGCCATAATTTAGAGGAATCTTCATTAATAACAAATCTTTTAGTGCCAGTGTGAACATGCATTGAATCATAAGTGACATTTTTTTGTAAATTAATATAGTAAAGACCATTAGACAAAATACCATTCCCAACATAATCAGATTTATAAAATAAATTGAAGGATGTTTTTGAAAAGTTAAAGGAATGGCCAAAATGTACAAGCCTTGAAACTGAAATCAAGTTTCTAGAAAAACTTGGAAAATAAAAGGTCTTGACTAATTCTAAAACAAAGCCACTACTTAAAGTTAAATAGCATGTTCGTATAGCTTCCACATGCGAGCCCATCTTGTTTCCTGATAAGATGCTTTGCTCACTTCCCACTGGCTTCCTTAGGTTTTGCAAACCCTACAAGGAATTCAAAATGTGAATTGTTGATCTAGAATCAATCCACCAGGTGTTAATATTGACATTGACCATATTAGATTCATAACAAACAAATGAGATTGGATTACCTTTGTCTGCAAGCCATTTCTGAAATTTGGCGCATTCCTTCTTCATGTGTCCCTTCTTTTTACAGAAGAAACACTTGGAATCCTTCTTGATATCAGCTTAGGGAGGTACTTTACCTTTCCCTTTCTTATTGGCTTGAGATTTTCCCTTTCCACGCATTGCCAGCATTGCACTTTCTCCTAGTTACATCACTAGTCTCTCTTCCTCTTAAACACACATGGTCATGAATTCATTAATTGACCATTTATCCTTATGTGTGTTGTACGAGATTTTGAAGGGTCCGTATTGGTGCGGAAGGTTGTTGAAGATGTAGTGCACTAGGAAAGACTCCGATATTTCAACCTCAAATTTCTTCAATTGAGTCACAGTGTCCCTCATTTGCATGATGTGCTCGCGCACACCTTTCACACTAGTGAGCCTTAGGGATAAGAACTTCATGATTAGTGTGCTTGATAGTGCCTTGTCTGAAGTGACAAATTGATCATCAATGGCTTTTAGCAAGTCTCGGACCTTTTCATGCTGATCAACGGAACCATGAATACCAACTGAAATTTTAGTCTTAATGAACATCATGCTTAGGCGATTAGATCGCTCCCATCATTCATAAAGCATGATGTCCACTGCAGTGCTGGTATTAATGAGTGCTGGTGGTTCGTCTTTCCTAATAGCATAGTCTATGTCCATCCACCCCAAATGAAGGAGAACTCTCTCCTTCCAGACCTTATAGTTATCTCCCTTAAGTTCAGGGATATCACAATGAATATCATAGAAATTTGCAGGTTGTACAACTGCATAAAATTAAAGATCACATGCTTATGTTAAAATTTGAGGCCTAAATAAAATTTCATGCTTTACCAATGTAAATCATGCTTAACATTGAATCTAATGACATAAAAATTGTCTGTGGACTAAATTTTCAATTCAAGCATATTCAAGTATTCTTTATGATAGAATTTATCAAATTATTCACTTAATTCATAATTGTAAAGGGTATATTATGATTATAATTCGATATAAAATTCTATCTTAGATTTGAACTTTATGATAAAACTATTAATTCATAATTCTTCTACGTAAGTTATGAATATTTTATCCTAACTAATTATATAAATATAATAAAAATTCCTGTGGGATAAATTATTATATTTAGTATAATTAATTACAATTAATGTCTAAATATTCTTTATGTGATCCTAATTAATCATAATATATAATATTATTTAATTACAGATGTTGTGGCTATTCTCTAATCAATTAAAATTATATGGATCACTATAAATTATTTAACGATAATTTGCATAAACAAAACTATAGTATTCATGCATAACTTTTAACAATGGGTCTCGTATTCTCATCCAAAATAGAATGTTTTAATTGGAGCATAAATAATCAATTCATGCAAATTAAATACGATCATAGTTAATAAATTTTGCACAACAATTATCCAAATTGCATATAATTAAACCAAAAAAATATTATAAGCATAAAAATTGAGCAAAAATTAAACATATTTCCAAATAAATTCCTTAATTTAGAAAATTTTCAAAATATAACATTAGCATAATAGAGCATGTATATAAACACTAAGGCAGAGATAAGATGGGCTCTGATACCATATGAAAGCATAATAACGATTCTTTAATGCAGAATAAAACACTTCAAAGAATCGAAAAGAATCATAAAAAACTTGATGCCCAAGAAAACATACCTCCGGCCATTGATGCTTGCTCAGGAAGAGAACGTTGGATTATGTGGAGAAAAGAAAAATCCAACGGAGGTTTCTAGTGCAAAATAGAACCTAGGAAATAACATTCTTTTATTAACTAATAAGCTATAAAGAGACACAGATGAGTTGCCATAATTATCTCCATGGTCGAATATCCAATGTAAAAACATCGAATGCCTTCTCACTTTATCGTGTCTAAAAACACTCGCCAAAAACAGTTGGGTAATGCTCAAGCGCTTAAAGTCGAGAATGATTTGCTTTTTTTTGCAGAAATACGACGAAACTATATACAGGCTCTCTCCTTAGATCTGAGGAAGTAACTGTACGAAGCTCACTTGAGAAGAGGCGAATTGTCACAGGGCTTAAACGATTATATAGAGCCAGGCAGATCATTCCCAAAACCCGTTTGGCTCTTCCAAGCTCTGATCACTCTAACTTGATGGTGTCAAACTAAAGGGGATTGAGTTAGTGAGCTTGTGGACCAAACATAAGTATTTATAGCCAAGTTTCCATCAAGGTTTTGTTGGCTATGTGTCAAGTGTTCCACAGATCATGGTAGAGAACTGCAGAGGGAGTAATGGACCACTCCAGGAGCTCCCAACAAGAAATTAATTTAACTGCAGTTGATTTCCGTAATTTAAGGAAATAACTGCAGGTGGTTTCCATAATTTAAGGAAATGACTGCAGTTGGTTTCCAAAAATTACTGCAGTTGGTTTCCAGAAATCGGCGGCTGTTGGGAGAGGGAGCTTAACATAACATACAAATTATTGATTACCAATATTCCATTCTATTAATTTATTACAAACACTTCCCATGGTGATTTAACTGCGAGAACAATTGGGTAGTGTCTTGAAAGTTGCATACATAAATTTGAGTGTGGCTAACAAGAATAGAAAAAATATTAATCTGTTAAAACGACGCAGGTCTGACCATATTTCCAGCGCTGACATCCACTACTTTCTTCTAGAGAAATTGACCCATATAAGAACCTCTACCACCAATCATATTCCCATATCCACAATCTCGTTCTTAGTGGAAGGATCCCTCCAAGCATACCATTGAGGTGAAACGATACAACATTATAACTTGTGTATCAGTCGAGCAGGATTTGAGTTATGTCGACTACAATATTCACGCCAACAGTGCAGTGACGAAGCTTTTTTATTGCTATGATTCGACGCTTACTAGTGAACTCAAATGCCAAAGACCATCTCATACGAGAGCGTAACCCACTTTTTTTGAAATGGAAGACTGCCACACACTTATACACCAAAAATGATATATATATATATATATATATATATATATATATATATATATATATATATATATATTCTAATTTCCTCTTACATTTATTTCATGTCTATGATCATATTCCTAGGGCTCTCGGGCTCTCCTGAGGGAGTTACTCCAGAGCCAGTTGCTAGGATTTCAATTTGAGAAACTATTTGCACACTAAAATTACTGATTTTTCATTAAATTAATTACATATAAATACATGAATTACTAGTTGAAGATAAAAACTCTATCTTAATCACTCAATCATTTAGTTGAGCAAATATCTCAAATAAACACTAATCTAGGAACTATTTTAGTTGGACTAAATATCTCATATCTAACTAATTAACATCCATTTAATCAGGAGAAACATCAATTAAGTAGGAGCTAAATCTCCAAGTCTAATAAGAAATATATCTATATTAATAACAAAGAAGCATTTTAATATGGACAATGTGGTTTATAAATAAAATATTTCAATATCTATGTTAATGTGAAGTACACATTATATATACTTAAAAAATATATTATTAAAATATTTCAACTATTCTATACAATCCAAATGTCTAAGGGGCTTTGGAAGACATCCAATCCATTTATTTATTTAAGAATGCATATAAAATATATAATATATATATATATATATATATATATATATATATATATATAATATATATATATGGATCAAGTTTCTTAGATCCTAAACATTTTCCTTTTTACATTATAAAAGAGATTTGTACCATGATAGGTTGTGGTTAAAATGGATCAATATTAATAAATATTCTTTTAAATTCTTTAAAATTAAATGGATTTTTGATTAAATATTTATAAAAAAAAATTCTATCAAAGAAAGATGTTCTTTAATGTGGCTTACATTCTCAATCTCTTTCTATGACGTTTAATGGACTATTGTATATAACTGTGCCAAATAATGATGCCAACAATGTTGTTGAGCATAAAACAAAAACCACAGAGCAACGATTCCTTTGATGCCTCAATTATAATAATTTCGCTTCCTCTACTTTGTGATGCCTTTGTAATATGATATGCACCACTGAGACACATAGAAAGCCTTAGATTAGAATGATAGTAGTGATGTCATTGTAACTTCCCATATGAAGTTGTCATATGAACCAAACCCCAAAACGATGCCAAAGATAATTGCGAGCTATAGAGTGAGCCATACATCACTGTGTGTCATTGCTATAATATGGGCCTCAAGTTTCAAAAATATGAATTCACCAAAAATATGAGCCATTGTAATTGCATGTCACTGTGGTTATAAATCATAGAGAAAATATGATAACTACTGAAGGTTATGATGTGAGTCACTGAGTGATATAAGCGATAGTGTATTCTATACTAGATGTAAGCTAATGTAAGGTGATGCTAGAGATTATTCATAATTCAGTGAATTATGTGAACATTTGAGAGTGTTTGAACCACAAAAAATTCCTGAGCAATATTGACTTGATATGATTTGATGCACCTCTAAATGATCTCTTCATAAAAATTTATTTATTCTAATTTACGGGGCGACATTTGATGCCAATCATAACCTTAAAATTAAGAGACCAGCTTTGTAACTTAAAAATAATAATTTTCTTTAATCAATTTAAATTCTTTTGGCAAAATAATTTTTTTCACAAAAATATAATAATAATATTTTAGATTTTTCCTTGGTGCGTTTGGGCTTCCTTTCGGAATATCTCCCTGTTTACCAGTTTCAACACTTACATAGATATAAGTGATATTTGTACCATAATGAATCATTTTTCTATAGAAATGTATTAGATGTATTGGGATCTTGCTAAAACTCTTGAATGAGTGCCCATAACTTTTTATCATTCTTCCATTCATCCCTTGCTCCAGTTATCCAATCAGGTTGGATAATAGAAATGGCATAGAGAAATGCTTCCACATCCTCATCCCTTCTTAAGAGTGCATCTGCAACAACATTTTGCACCCCTTTTTTGTAGATTATTTCAAAATTATAACCCAACATCTTTGTGACCCATTTTTATTTCTCTTCTAAAAATATTTTTTGTTCCAAAAAGTATTTAAGACTATCATGACCTGTTTTACCTAGAAGTTTCTTCCCATTAGGTAAGGGCACCATTTCTTCAGGGCATGTAGTATTCCTAAAATTGCCTTCTCATAATTAGGTTTGTGTAAATATTTTCCCTTGATTGGATGAATTTCAAAAGCAATGGGTCTTAATTCTTACATTAGAACACCACGAATTCCATTTCCACAGGCTTCAAGTTCCATAATAAATGTTTTTGTGAAGTATAGTGTAGCTAAGACAAAATCTTGGTGGATTGTCTCTTTAATATGTTCAAAGGCCTTAGTTACTTCTCGAGTCCAAAAAAATGCATATTTCTTGAGTAATTTTGCTAGAGGTGTTGTTCTTCTCCCATGATTCTTAACAAACTTGTGATAATACCCTATCAACATGATAAATCTTCAAAGATTCTTTAGGGTTGTGGGAGTTTTCCATTCCTTAGCAGCTTTAATTTTGGTAGGGTCTACCTTAACACCCTCATGAGATACAATATGACCCAAATATTCCACCTCCTATACCCCAAAGAAACATTTGGATCATTTTACTTACAATTGTTTCTCCTCTAATAGTTTAAGCACTTTGTCAACATGTTGAACATGATCTTTCCAAGACTTGTTGTCAATTAGTATATCATCAAAAAATACTAACACAAATTTTCTAAGAAAGGGTTTGAAAGTGGAATTCATTAAACCTTGAAATGTGTAAGGCACAATAGTAAGGCCAAAAGGCATGGCCAAAAATTCATAATGACCTTGATGAGTTATAAATGTTATTTATGGATTGTCTTCTACCTTCATTCTAATTTGTTGATATCTAGAATCAAGATCCAACTTGGTGAAGTAAATTTCTCATTTTAATTCATCCAACATTTCATCAATGACAGGAATGCAAAATTTATCTTTAATTGCACTAAGAGGCATTGTACAACCTAGTATATGGGTAATGTGTAAATGTAATGTAAGAAAGTTTGTAAAAAAATTTACATGTCAGCTTAATATGTTGAATTTATATTAATATGTCCAATTTATAATACATAAATTGGTAAACATTTACATGTTAGTTAAAATTAATATAGAGCCCAAGGGAGATGTTGTACTATTCATAAAAAATTTAAAAGTAATAAAAATAATAAAATTCAAATTTGTTGCATTGTAATTTTGTTTTTATTAATAAAATTTTGAATAACATTTTAGATTAAACAAAAACCATGATCAAAGAGACCATACTTTTAGGGTTCTAAGAGGAGGGATCTGCAATCTAAACTAGGGTTTGAGTTAGGGTTTGGCAGCTGGTAACCATGGAGGGTCATGGAGGAGGGAGTACTCCTCCCTCCTACAATCAAATAGCCGTGAATAGAAGCAAGGGAAATGGTCTACATCACTTCAAGAAACCACCGTAGGTGATAACTGAGGACACTAACACAGGAAATATCAAACCTCACGGACAGAAAGAAAATCATGAGGAAGATAGCAGGGAGAAAAGGAAAGAGGGTAGCAGTCAGAAAGATTCACCTATGAGTGTGACAGGGGTCTGTAAACCCAAGTCAACCATTATTCCTCAGGTAATTTTAAGTGACCCAACGTTATGGGTGCACAAAGAACACATGGCGGAACACACGGTTATATGCAAATTTATGGGGATTTGGCAGAGGGAAAAGGCCTTACACGTATGGATAAGGAACCACTGGAAACTGAAGGAGGAAATAAACCTTCACCTTGGATCCAAGGGTTTCTTTACAGTGGTGTTCACGAGCTTAAAAGATAAAGGCAGAGTGTTCGAGGGAGGACCCTATTTTTACGCTGCTACAGGCCTTTACATGCGACCATGGGTGATGAACTTTGTCCCAGAACGAGAAACGTTCACCTCAATAATGGTATGGATAATAATATACTCCCTTCCTTTAGATTATTGGCTACCAGAGTCTTTAAAGGCTATCGGTATAAAACTAAGGCATTTTATAAAAATATCGGATGCGACTCTAAGAGGTAAATACACCTCTTTCGCCTGGATCTGTGTGAAAATGGACTTATCTGAGGCACTTCCGAATGAGATCATTTAAGAAGTATATGATGAAGAATGGGTGTAGGTGGTGGACTATGAGCATGTCCCATTTAGATGCCGTAAATGCCATGAACTGGGGCACCTATATAGGGACTTTCCATCAAACAAATTGGAGAGCAACACAAAAACCACCACAAGAAAATATCCCAAGGGTTTCATTAAGGTGGGGGGAAAAGGGAAAGGAGGAAAACAATATCAAAATAAAATCAACAAGGACGGGAAACTGAGCCACAACAGTTTCAAAATATTAGAAGAAGAAGATGGAAACAACAATGCAAAGTAGGAAGCAAAGACTAATACCAATGAGAAGGATAGGGATGCTAGTATGGAGGATATACCAAAGAATAGCCAACAAAATGATGATCTATCAAGCATTGTGGAGCTCAATAGGGACCATGAGATAACCCCAAGTGAGGCGGGAACGGAGGACCATGAACTGCAGGAGATTCTTTTGAGAGAGAACTTAGATCTAGAAACATTTCTGGAGCAGGGTATTGCCAAAGAGGTTGACTCCTTGCCAAAGGAAGAGTTTGACAGGATTCAACAACTCTTCCTCTGGAGATCCCAATCGAAGGGCTCTAGAGTCAAGATAAACCATGATAACCAGGAGAATAGACAGATGAAAACAATGGAGGAAACGCTGGGGCACTCTTCCAAGAATCTGGGTAGGAAAAGAGGAAGGAAAAGATAGAATGAGATGCTGACCAAATGTGGAAAACTCATGATTAACTCAGGTAAGATGAGAGATCTCACCAGCTACTCCTTTACAAAAGTTTCTTAATGAAGCTCACAACATGGAAAATTAGGGGCCTAGGAAGTAAAAGGAAACAAAGAAATCCTAGCAGTAGAAGAAAAGAAGAAAAACCAGATATGGTTTTTATTTAGGAAACTAAGTGTTCGATGGACAAGATTAGAGAAATACAAAGTAAATGGTTAAGAAAGTATGAGTATCTAGAGGTTAAGGAAAATAACTCGGCAAGAGGGATTCTTATGCTCTAGGATCCCCATAAACATGGAATCCTGGATGCGGAAGCATCCAGGAACTATCTATCACTGGTGATTCAGCCTTTGGGTGACAAGGAGACTTACATGATTACAAATGTCTATGGTCCTCAAAAACTAGAATACAAAGTCAAGCTTCTCACCGCCCTTGAGGAGCTAAGAGAGAGATATCCCGATATGCCATGGATTCTGGT
The DNA here is from genome assembly GCA_000404065.3 of Pinus taeda. NCBI lineage: Eukaryota > Viridiplantae > Streptophyta > Pinopsida > Pinales > Pinaceae > Pinus > Pinus taeda. The sequence continues at coordinate 109,041 of APFE030332341.1, forward strand.
AGGGAATTTCAACATGATCAAATCTCTTATAGAGAAGAAAGGTGGCACCCAAACACTAGGTAGAGACTCCATTGCCTTCCTGAAAGTCATATATAAAATGAAACTAGCGGATGTTGAAACAATAAATAGCACTATCACCTGGAACAATAAGAGAGGAGGTGCTTCTCAAGTTCCTCTAAACTAGATAAATTCTTAATCTCAGAGGACCTCCTTCTCACAAGCCTTGACATGACAACTGTAATCCTTCCCTTTGGAGGCTCGGACCACTGTCTTGTCCAGCTTGAAGCCACATTTATAGGTACACCAAAGAATAGACCTCTTAGGTATGAAATTTTTTTTCTCTCTCACCCAGACTTAACCAACAATATTGACATATGTTGGAAGGAATATTTGCTCATTCAAGTCACTAAAATGTTTATGCTACAACAAAGACTTAAACACATCAAATCTAGACTCAAAGATTGGAACAAAAAGGAGTTTGGTAATATTTTTAAATCCAAAAGAGGAGTTGAACAGAAACTCCAGGGGAGTAATCAGATCATAATCGCAGATAGTTTTACCAATGAAAGGAAAACTCAAGCTGACTCTCTTCAGAAGGAACGGGAAGATAGGTACATCCAAGAGGAGATATTTTGGAGGCAGAAATCTAGAGTGCAGTGGATTAGAGAAGGGGAAAAAATACAAAGTTTTTTCATAAATCAACTTTAGATCACAGGTCAAATAACAAAATTTCAAAACTCAGAGATTTTCAAGGGAAAGAGCTTGCCTCCCACAAAGAAATGGAATTTTTCCTAGTACAAGACTTCCTTAGCATTGCAAATGAGCCTCTCTTAGACAGGTCACAGTACATTAAAAATTTCACGAAGTACATTCCCAAGCTTGTAATAAGGGAATACAATCACAATCTTAACAGGCCAGTGTCTGAAGATGAGGTTAGTGAAGCTATCAATGAGATGCAAAATGGGAAAGTTCCTGGCCCGGATGAATTCAATGTGGAATTCTTCAAGGCATGCGTAAAATAGTCAAACAAGACATCCTTGATGTAGTGGAAGACTCCAAAAGATCCAGAAGGGTTTTGAAGGCTCTCAATGCCTCTTTCATAGCTTTGATTCCAAAACAGGAAAAAGCTATGACACCAAATAGATTCAGACCCAGAGATTTATGTAACGTGGTGTACAAGATTATTTCCAAAGTGATCACTAATAGACTCAAGCAACTTCTTCCATCTCTTGTCTCAGAGGAGCAAACTGGTTACGTGGAAGGAAGGAAGATTCTCAATATGTTGGGTCCCTATAATACTAGTGATTACCCCATTACTATTGTATTTGTACCCCTTATTAATATTGTTGTGCCCCTATTGCCCCCATATTGTTATTACACAGCCCCATAGAATCCCTCTATTGTTATTTTTGTGGCTTTATATTATTATTGTTAGGTCGGCTGGGTTATATTGTGACTCAAACTCCTATATATAGAAAGGAGGTTTTTTCATTTGAATCATCCAAGAATTTTTCATTTATGTAATATAAATGAGGTTTCCCCCTCGAAGAGGTTGAATTCTAAGGCGTTGATCTATCTTTTCTATCTTTTCTTGAGCTGGTTTCATAACATTTGGTATCAGAGCTTTGGATTCTAGGGTTTCGCTGCTCCAAACAGGTCATTGTGGTATTTTTTCTACAACGTTTTTTCTATGACGTTTCAGAAGCTAAAAAAAAAACATTTGAGAAGACATCATGCTGAATATCGGGTCCGAATTTCAGAGCGTTTTGCACTATATTTGTGGAGATATGATCTGAGGAAGTTGGTCTTTTTGCAGACTCCTCAATTACATTCCAAACCAGTGACTTGGGGAAAATCATCATAACTCTTTCTCTGAGCATTGGATTGAAATTTCTTAAGAAGGTACAGAAAGAGGACGGACTATAGTTTCTTTTATATATTTTTCAGAGCCAAACGACGAAACAGTGACTTGTGGCACGTCATACAAGTTCTCTCTACTGAACTAGGCTATAATCAGGTCATTGTGGGAGATTTCACATAACTCTTCCTTGGAGAATCCAATTTGGATCAGACTGGTGGCATTGGAAAGAGGACACAGAGGGCTACCATAGGTTGCAATTTCAGAACTGGATGATCTGAAAGTACAAAGATACATCAAAGGCAATATCGAGCTCCTACAAAGTGAGAAAAAGGTGTGTAGATTCTTTTAAATTTTTGCTTAAGATTGGTTTGAAAAATTATTTTGAAGGAATTCAAAGGGCTAGTAGAGCATTATTATCAGTAACTGATGCCATGGGGAAAGAAAATGCAGACACCTAATAAGGAACCTGAAAGCTTTAGCATGACTCATGAAGAAGAAGAAGAAATGCTATATGATATATCAAAATTACAAGAACAAGTGCAACAAGTGTCACTTGCACAGAAAGCAACAGAATCTAAGATGGATGGTTTAAGGAAAGATGTAGAAGCTAAGATGGATGGTTTAAAGAAAGGTGTAGAAGCTAAGATGGATTGTTTAAAGAAAGGCGTAGAAGCTAAGATGGATGGCATGGAAGCTAATATGAATGGCATGGACACTAAGATGAATGGCATGGACGCTAAAATGGATGACATGGATGATAAGATGGAGGAGTTGAAGATAAATTTGAATAAGTTGCTACACGAAATGGTCACTAATGGTGAAAGGGTAGTAAAGGAAACTCGTGATGAGAACAAAAGAAATGTTAATCGTGATTTCATAGACTCTAATGTTGGATCAAAGACCCACCATATTCCAAAAATAGATATGAGGAAGTTTGATGGCAAGGATCCTGCAACATGGATATTACAGATGGAGCAATTTTTCGATCTCAATAAT
>APFE030332343.1:28688-73995 GCA_000404065.3 Pinus taeda
ACTAGGAATGGGAGGTCTCACTCTAATCCTCATTCAGCTGCAACCAGCTCGTTGTTTTCCAGAATTTTAACAGGAGAATATTCTCCTCCATTTTAGAAAGAAATCCCTGAAGAGGGCCAGCACTAATTTTCCTATAAAATTTGTGTTGCTAGTGCTAGTCATTAATTAGACAAAGGGTTACCAATGTGGGTTTATTTGCTAAAAGTAGTGTTGGAATTGCAAAACAAGGTTTTGGACAAGTTCTTCAAAATTTATTTAAGGAAAGTCTTCTTCTTCCTTCAGGGATGCTTCTAAACATGTTTCATAGTGAATATTGTTTTTGACATCTTTTGTCACTTGTGACACTTGTGACATTGACGACACAAAGTGTGACAGTTGGGATATGAGATTGGGAGAGCAAAAAAATATTGTATAACAATGGGCCATGAATCAAGATTAGCCTTCCATTCTAATTATGTTTTATATTCATATTCATAAGCAGATGCATTAATCTCTTTCCTTCTACTAAAAATAATACTGTGAGGATCATAATGCCACACCTCTCCTATTTCAAAGTAAAATTCCTTCAACATAATTTCAACATGCTTGAAAGCTTGTCTGGAGTTCACAACAAAGGGACCTATAGTCATGGGAATGTTGAATAAATACCCCTTTTTAGCAGGGACAAAATTGATTTGTTTTATGTATATGCTATGCCTGATGAACTCCAAGGAAAATATTCTCATGCGCATAAATACAGGTAGCAAGTGAAGAGGCAATTCAGACCCATATACCCTGATTTTGGTGTAGTATTTAAACAAGTACCATTCACCCACCCTAGCATCATTGTTGATTTGAAGAATTCATCTTTGTTGGGGTAAGACTCTAGGAGGGGAGAGTTTGTTGATAATTTTATAAGAAGTGGCAATGAAATTAGAGATAAAGTTTGAAAATCCTCATTGTTGGATTCTTCTTCAGAGAATTGTCCAAGTCAAACATGTTTCCTTTGCTTATGGGAGTCTAAAATGTTGAGGCCTAGGTAAAAAAATTCCTCCACATGAGTGTAAAGGAACGTATAAACCAATATGGACAAGTATTTGAAGTAGGAGGCCAGGTAGTATTGGTTACACTAGAATTTGATAGCTTCAGCCAAAAAAGAGGGAATGTCAAGGACAATATTTGGCTTCGTCATCTTATGTAAGAGCCCTAAGTAATCCTTAGAGATATTTTTTGTTTCATCCTAACCAAATAATAGTAGGATGACAGACAAAATGGGTTGCCCAGACTCTGAAAACAAGGTGATGGGAAAGGTTTATGAGTTGGATGGTAATTGTGCATTTGGGGCAAGAATTAGTTGGAGGAGGATCTATTTCTCACCAACTAAGATCCCACTGTAATCATAGAAGAGTGTAGTCTCTGTAAATTTCTCCAAATTTTGGGATTTAGGAAAAAGCAAGGTGTTATGTATGAATTCTAGACTGACCTTCAGAATTTTATCTCCAATGGAGGAAATAAAACATTTTTTCTCTTTAAAGAAGGTGGCCATGAGCCAAGACATGAATTCTAGGAAAGTTGTATCATTGGGGTAATTACACAATACAATCTTGACTAAACGACTCAAAAGGGGTCTTCCTTGTCTAGGTAACATCCACAAAAGTTGAAACGAAGGCCTGATAGGTTCAAAGGGAAAAAGGAATTATGAATTTCCCCCTTTGTGTCCATCAAGGGTTTAGTGTGGCTTGAGGGTTTTAGATGTTTTGTTTTCAGGTTTTTTGGTGATTCCTTCTTTAATTTAAACATGGTGAAATTTGTGCAAGGACAAGGAGATTGTGGATTACCTAGTTAGTGGAGGGAATTGGACATTGTGGGTGCACAAAGGTCCTTACACTAGTTGACAGTCAGGTGGATGTAGTGCGAAAAAGTAGAGAAAGAAGACACAAAAGAATTTGAAATAAACAAATTTGAATCGAAAAGATCGATTTTCGAGGGTTTATAGGTGGGAAAAGGAAGAGGTGACATGGAGGAGACACATGGTGAAGTTGGATTGGGTGGAAAGAAAGGGAGGAGGGTGATGTCTTAAATGATTTCTCACTTGCCTGCCACGCTCACTTGGTGGTGGTCCCAACTACTAACATAGTCTCCACGCTAGCCCGATAGTGGTAGGGCCATTTATCTTCCTCCTATGGGGTGCTTGGACAGGCTTAGAGACAAGGCTTGACCCCCCCAGAGTCCATCATAGTCGTTGATCTAATATGCATGCCCTGTTTACCCTGACTTTCTAGGGGAAAGCGTTGGCTTAATAGTCGCGCTTGTTAACTCGTTGGAGCTTCTCCAGGGTGAGGTCGCTCTATGATGGATGGGGATCCACCTGATAGGTAACCATTGTTTAACCCTTTAAACTTTGAAACCAAGGAGAGTTAACCATTGTCTTCCTCTTATTCAAGATCCTCATGAACTAAAAACCCTCTACAATACAACATTTTTAGGGAAAATAGAGTGGAAAAACATCGGATCCTACTGGGGATAGTGCCTTACTGGTAGGGCACTAAGAACCTATAGATTAGTGCCTTCAACTTGGGAATCTATTCAAACTATGTATGTACATATATTTAAAATTGGATATCAAACAAAACACACTAGTATTTATAATGGCTCACCAATATTTACAATGGACGTGGGAAGATGACTTCAATGTTGAAATTAGTGCTTGAGGTACTACCCATTTATAGGCAACTCAAACACTTCACCATCCATATTTTCTAGCAAGAATGTGTTGTTACCTTTGAATTCAACAAATTTGAAGGCTCCAAACCACAGAGGATTAAATTTTCCATGTTTTCATTTGTCTTCCCTCTTGACATCCCATCTATGTACAAGGTCACCTAGTTCGAAAAAAAATTCCCTGGCCTTTTTATCAAACAAAGCCTTCATCTTTTCCTAGTATTTGATTAGATTTTGGGTTACATGTTCCTTAATCTCCTACAATTCAACCAACTGGTTTATCCTCCTAGTTTGTGGATTAGGCTCCTCTTCTACATCTTGGAAGATTTTTTCCACAAGCATAGCCAATTGGGAAGGAAAAAGTGTTGAAGATCCATAAACGAATTCAAATGGAAATTTTACAGTTGACCTCTTAGTGGTTACTCTATTATCCCATACTGAAAATTAAGTTGAGAGTCCCAATTCCTTTGATTTTGTGCTATGGTTTTCTTTATGACCAAATTCTTATTGGATGATTCTTCCAATTCATTCCCCTATGGGCAATAAGTGGTGGCATGTCCTAAGATGATATCATATCCCTGACAAAAGATAATAAATTTTACATAATTAAACACTTGAGCATTATCAGTAATTATTTTCCTTGGACAACCAAACCTAGCTAAAATGTTTTCCTCCATGAACTTGATGACTACTGTATTAGTTGCATTTCTGGAAGGCAGAGCCTCCACCCACTTAATGAAGTATTCTGTAGTCGTAAGAATCCACTTATGTTTCCCACTGGATGGAGGACAAATTTCCCCAGTGAAATCTAACCCCCACTGTCTAAATTACTCTTCCACAAAAACAAGAATTAAAGGAAGGAAGGGGTGCCAATTTCTATTTTTCAGCAAATATTTGGCACTCTTTGTAAGCTTTCACTCAGTTATGCACATCACCAAATATCTTAGGCCAATAGAAACGAGCATTCAAAATATTATGAGTTGTTGTTTTCTATCTATAGTGCCCTCCACAAACACAACCATGGAATTCCTCTATTACCTTGGACACTTTCTCTTCAACCAAACAAAGAATAAGGACGCCAATAGGCTCTTTCCAGTACAAATGGTCATTAGAAATGACAAAATTTTGTACTTGTAGCCTCATATCTTTGTACCTAGTCCTTCCAATATTAGGAGGGCATTCCAAAAAAAACAAATAGTGGACAATAGACTTATACCATTCAAAAATCAAATATTTCATTGCAATTTTTTGTACTTCTCTCCTTGCATTTTCTTTCTTATTTGGCCTCTTTGGTTTTTAATTTTCATCTAGAAATTTTATACCTAATGCCTAGAAATTTTCCTCTGAAAAAATATTAGCCAATCCTTGAATTTTTACCAGTTTTCTGGGCATGATGTCCATGTCATATTCCTAAATTTTGGCTATCAACATGCCTCTCTTACCCTTACTATCTCCTTATGTGATAATGTCCTTAACAACTATTGTAGGGAAGTAGGAAACTATTCTAGATTGAAAAATATAAGTCTAGAAAGCCTTCAAGGCCTTAACCATAGCATAAGCATGCTTTTCCAAGATGTCAAATTTTAATTTTGTATCCCTCAGTACTTGGCTGAAAAATTCAAATAGTTGTTCTTTCTCTTCTTCATTTTTTTGCAATAAGATAGTTGCAACAGTGTTAAGGGATGTAAAAGAGAATATAAGAAATGGATTTTGATAATTGGGGCTAGCCAAGATTGGGGCCTCTCTAAAGTCTCTCTTAATTCTAGTAAATGAATATTTTTCCTCTACAATTCATTTGACCTCTTTGTCCTTTCTCATCATGTTTGTAGTCTCCCTCACAATCTCAAAATCATTTGGCACAAACCTCCTCAAGAAGTTTATCCTCTCTAAGAGGACCTATATCTCCTTTTTGTTACTTGGCCAAGGGATGGTACTAATTGCTACCACCCTTTTGGGGTCAAATTTCACTCCTTCTCTTGAGACTATATATCCCTACAATTTTCCTTCTCTAAGGCAAAATTAAGACTTCTTTGGGTTCAAGGACAAGCCATACTTCCTACATTTCTAATATGTGTGTTGAAAATGTTGTAAAAGTTCCTTACCCAGCTTTGAGAACATTATTATGACACTAGGTAGATAACCACAAATTTTTCCTCCTCCCCAACCAAATTTATATCCATTTCCCTTTGAAAGATGGCACCAACATTCATAAGATCAAAATGCATTTTGGCATACATGAAGGTTCCCCAAGGTGTGGTGAAGGTTTTCTTTTTCTGATTCTTAGGGTGCACAACAATCTGGTTATGTCCAGAGAACCCATCAATCATGGAAGACCCCACCACCTTCATAAAACTATAATCCACCTTGGTTATAGGGTAAATACATTTTAGGGAAGCCTTGTTTAGGTTTCTAAAGTCCACAAAAAACCTGACATCCCAATTTTTATTCCTAACATGGACTAGATTAGCCACCCAATCCAAATATCTCAAGGGTACAATGATTTTTGGCTTGAAGATTTTTTTCTGATCTCTTTTTATATCAAGGGGAGAAGTTGTGGATTTATTTTCCTAAGCTTTTGTTTGTGAGGTTTAATTCCAGACATCAAAGGATTCTTATCTTGAATGATACTAATATCATTACTCTTCAAGTCATCGTAAGAGCAAGAAAAAATATATGTTGGACAATTGTCATTGTCTGGATGGCTAGTAGATGCAAATATGTTGGCATTAATGTAAACGATCATGTTGGGGAGATCTGTTGGGAAGTTGGTATTGTTTGAAAGTTGGCAAGGGTGTTGGCATTAATTTCAACCAAACCAATATAATAATTTGCAAAAGCATATGTTAGCTTTGATGTCCCCTATCCTAACTGAGATGGTAATTAGGCTAGCATTTATGTGCTTTTGCTTGATGTGTCAAGATCAGGGGGAGTCCTATGGTTGTTGAAGTCTATGGTAGAGAATCACCATAGTAGTAGGACTACTAGAATAGCCATAAAAAGAAGACTATGGTGGTTGGGAGTCCTAGACTTTGGAGGAGATTTTTCCTGAAGAGATTATCTCAGATACTCTTGGAATCAAGACAAATGGTTAGCTCTATAAAAGAGATTTCCAATGGCATTTGGATGTCCAAAAATGGACTCCTAGATCAAAATTTATTGACTACCAAAGTTATGGTCTTGAAGTCCTCAATAGGCTTAATTTCAAACCCCAAATTTTGGGATCTGATATCGGAAGGGATGAGCAACAATCATATCAGAAGGTCAAAATATTAGAAGGCATGGCAACATGTCAAGACCTTGGGAGGACAAAATATCAAAGGTCATAATCTCAGGGGTTTTGGAATGTAGGCATATTGGAACCTTGATAGTTTGTTTAAAAGAAACCTGAAAAGAGTAATCAAATATCAGATTTCATTTTCGAAAGGATGGGGCCATCGAAACATTAGAGGACGAAGCAGATGGCACATCGAAACCTAATAGCAGAGGGAATATTGAAAGGCTTAAAACGTTGGAGGAAGGAATATTGGAGTTCAGAACATCATAACTTCTTCCAACTATAATTCTTTAAAAGCACTGAGGTTTGTGACTGTGAGAATTACAAAATAATTCTGTGAAAAATCCAAGGACCAAGAGGACCCTTTCTCTCTCCTCTAATAAGACACATGGAGGTAGTTGATCTTTCCTTAGATGTTGACCAGGTAGATGTCATCAGCATGATGTGGTTGTACTATGGGCATGTGGCAGTCATATTCATAAAAATTCGGTGGCCTAACAGGGAAAATCCAGGTGACATGTGTCACCACTAAGGAGATGCCACAAGGAGTTGATGACATTAGGATGACCTCATCTCATAGGCCGAAACTTCGGAGGTTGGATTTTTCGTAACTCCCTCGTAATTATATTTCAAGAAAAATTATAATACTAGGGGCTTTGATGTCATGTTGGCACTTGGTCGTGGAGTTGAAAGAACCAAGGGAACAATGAATATCTTAGCACATAAGTACTATGTGATGCCATGTGGGATATATTTCGAAGGTTGGATATTTTGAAACTCCTCTGTAATTGAATTAAGAGGGATTGTCAATATAGGGAGCTCCAATGTGGTTGTGCTTGGTCAAGGAGATTAAAGGAAGAAAGGGTGGAGACCAATCAACAAAAGAAGATAGGCCCCTGGAAGGATCTAAAGGTCTTAACACCTAAACACTAAGTAGCTAGGCACATCTCCCAGTTGCATGGTGGATAAAGCTAAAAGGGACTAAGAAAAAGGGACTAAAGACCAACCTAAACCTTGCGATTTCGTAATGTCTCTTTTAATAAAAGTTACAAAATTTTGAAGCCCCTAAATTGCAGAATATAGGTGTTAAAGGATGAATGGGTCAGTAGCAGAGTAAATGTGTACATAGTGAGGTTGGTCGCAAGAGTAAATAGCGACTGTCAAGGTTCAATGGATTCAATGGCAACTGTTGAAGGCAAGATACCATGATAGAGAGGACCACGGTTTCATAGGATGAAGTGTTGGGCCTATCATGAGTTGAGACACACCTCAATGAATTAATTAAAGTGTAGAGAAGCCATCATGAGTTACAGTCAAGCTCAAAGAACCATGTATAAGCATGGAGAGCCTCATTGAGTGTGCAGGTGGACTGAGGATTTATCTCTCAGTATGGATAAGTACTCATATGCCCATTCTTAGTGGTTAATGAGCTAACATTGTTCAGGTCAGACGCAACAATAGGATGGGGAAGCTATGCAGAGGTACACTCTGGTAGAGTGAATGGAAAAATGATGGAGGACGGTAGAGGCACCATCAACCAATGTGCAGTAAAGGAACAAAACAGAGGAGAATATTTGAGCAATGTGGGGGAAGCATAATTGTGTAGAGAAGAGTTTTGTGGAGATATATGGGCTTAGTGTTCAATGCTGCATGTGAGGCTAAGTGATCCTTTCTGCTATGAAAGTCTAAGAGTTCCTAAGCAGAAGAAAGGGACCCCAAGAAAAATCCAATGTTGTTGTGCAAAAGTATGAAGGTGCCTATGCCAAGAAAAGAGGCTTTGAGAGTCAAATTTTTTGTGAGAAATGCTAAAGGTTCTTGTGCAAAGGAAGAAGGCCAAGAGAGCCTGCGTTGCAATGTAAGAGGCTAAGAGAGCCTATGGATAGAAGGCTTCGAGATCTGAAGGAATGTTGTTGAAAACAGAAGGTCGAGAACCAAATGTATTCAGTGAGAGAAGAAGGTCGAGAGCTGAGTGTATGTTGATGAAGAGCAAAGACCAAAGTGTTATGTGGGCTATGATGACTGAGTGTTGTTGAGCATATCAATGAGCTACTACAGAGTGAGGAGAGAACAAAGCTGATATCTGCTAGAGTGGATGCCAATTACAACGAATATTAAGTTCCTATTTGAGTGTGGGTTAGAGCCTACATATAGGAAGCTGGTGCTTCCATCTCTAGTAGGTGCTTGACAAGGCGTGGGGGTCAGTGCCTCCTACGAGTTGGTGCTTGCATAAATCCAACGATTTTCAATTTGGTGCTTGCAACAAATCTATGAAGTTGATGTTTCACATGGTGCTTCCGGTAAGCTGAACATGTGTCTACAAATGGAGGGATTTGGGGCTTCCTGTGAGTGGTGGCTCACAAAACATATTGATGTAATAGAGTAGTTGCTCTTATTTTATGTCAATAACAACAAAAATATTTGGTGGTTTTTTCCTAAAAGGGTTTCCATGTAAAACCTATGTGTTCATGTGTTTGTTACTCATGATGTGTATGCTTGTGTTGTAAAAGGTTGTTGTTATGGCTGCTCTCATATAATGGGTGCCAAGTTTGAATGAGAAAAAATCAATTGACTTAAAAGTAAAAATTAGCCTTAATACTGATTCACCCCCCTCTCAGTATTAACATTGTTTCCAAAATTATCAACATACTTTATAAACAATTCAAGATACTTTTGTTTGTATACCTTTGGGATCCCCTTGGGAAACTTAATTAGTTTGGGTTGTTGTTCTATGCCAATGTTACAGTCTTCTGTATCATCCTCACACTCCTTGGCTAGTTTGACTACCACATCATTAACATCAAATAACATTTCCAATAGAAGTAGACCCTTTGGTATTATGCTTCCCTTTAACTATACAAAATAAAAAAAAAAACCTAGCCATAGATTCCTCCCAAATCACATGTTGTTAAACTCTTTTAATTTCCTCAATATCTTATCCCTCTTGTTCTATTACAAAGTTGAAAAATTATCTTATCAACTCCATAAAAAGTTTTATATTATCTTCAACCTCAAACACCTACCAATATTTCACATTGTTAGGCATTGAGGGTCTATGCCTAACCTCAACTTCATACCTGAGTAGGGGATTTTTTGGGGGCTTGATACTGATAGCTATTGTTTCCAAGGAATCATCCATTATGTTTTTCTCCCTGGGTAGAAACTGAATATTGAATGCTTGAAGAAGAAATTTTGAACCAGGTCCCACACCTCATTCTTGTACAATTTCAACCTGGGATGCTTGGTTTGGAATTGATTCCGATGGGCTTTATAATCAGTTCAGAATCTCCCAAAACTTTTAAGCATTCAATTTTGTAATTTTTAGTAGCTTGTAATACCAACACCAATGTTTCATATTCAACGACATTATTTGTAGTGTCAAATTATAATTTATATGAGAGGGGAACAAGGTTACCTTCAGGGGATATCAACAACACTCCTGCTCCATTCCCTTCCTTGGAATAGGCCACATCAAAGTATAACTTCCAAACGCATCCAACTTCATTTGTCGTTGATTGGAATGCGAGGGAATTTACACTTGGGTGTGCCCCATAATTTAGTCATCCTTTTCTAGTAGAAAGCATTAAAGATCGTTTTCTTGGCCATTTCATGGAGCATTATTTGAACAAGCTACCCTATTGAAAATATTTACAAACTTGGATTCTTTGTACAACCTGTGATCTTCTCCACTAAACACTTGAATGGTGGCATATGTGAGGTCTAGTTTAATGGATCCTCTAATATTCATTCCCCATGATCTAGAGAGGAGCATACCAAATATTGCAGGAATATTTGAAACCACAAAATCCATTACTACACTCTTTATTGGGATTTGATCCAAATTAACCACTAAATATTTTATCATACAAAGGAATTTCACTCTTTTCGAGTCAAAGGAATGCAATTCCTTATATGGCTTTGTTATTTTTAGCCCTAATTATTCCATGACAGTCAAAGGCATAAGATTATGAGAAGCCTCTGAATTAAGCATACAATTATGCAACAATAAATCATGACTCACTAATGTAACATGGAATGGAGGTGTGGAAGGGTCTTATTCCTCCATATGGGGCCAAACATGACCACAGGCATTTCTTCCTGCAAATTTAAATTTTCTAATGATGAGGTGACATTAGACCCATCCATGAAACCAAAGATTGTCTTTTATAGACAAGTTGTTTCAACAATTTAGTCAAGGGAAGAGATATATTCACCTTCTCTAAATCCTTTTGTAAACTAAAAGCATAGGCATTCCTATCCACCTTCACTAACTCAATTGGATCTTTTTTCTTGATGCAATAGCTTTTTTTGCATTGGTATTTTCTCTGTATTTTCATATTCAAACTTAGAATAAATGGGGTACGAGGTTTCTCTTTTGGTTGGAATATCATAGATGGATGGTTTCTTCCCCTTATCAGTCTGTTTGGCAGTGGCAGGTTGGAAAATTAATTCATTTTTGTCTTGTGTCCGAGATATTTTCCTAGACCTCAAGTCATATCTCTTATGCAATTTTTCTTGAATAAAATCAGTAAATTGCTTACAGTGAGCATCGATTCTTATTTGTCCAAGGAAAATTTTGGATCATCTTCTCTCCTCCCTGTGGTTTTGTTTCATCTTCTTCTTCTAAAAGAGTTGAGTATTGATTCTCCTGAACCTCAATAGCATCTTCAATACCTTCCTCAGGATCATCTTCCAAATACAAGGGAGGTTGCATTTGGTCTTGTTGGTCCTTTATTTCTCTTTGAAATAGTTTCAAAGGAGGTCTCCTATATTGGGGATTGAAGTTTATGTTTGGGCCTTGTTGTATCTATGGAGGAGGGTTTGTTTTCTCCAATTCTAGATTCACCATCTTGTTTGAGAGGTTTCTAATCAAATTATTCATCTCATCCAGATTCAGATCATGAGCATCCCTTGTTGGACCAAAAGAGTTGGCTTTCTCTTTTCCCCTTATCGTATCAGTATGTTCTCCCTTTCCTTTCAACTTCCTTATAGACGCAAAGTCTACTTCTACTTCTAGAGCATCAATCTAGATCCGATCCAATGTAAGGGATTTCTACTCTCTCAAAATAAACTTGAAATATTATTCAAGGGCTCTTTCAAATACCACTTTATTTGCTACCTATGGAGGTTTAATATCAATAGGAAAGTTGTTATATAGTTGATTAAATCTTTTTATAAATTATCTGAAATCTTCAATATTCCTTTTCTTTATTACATTAAATTCAATCAAGAAATATCTATGGTTTTTCTTCTCCCCCCATTTTTACATAAAGGTGTTTTCCAATTCCTCCCAAGTGTTTATTGAGTTGTTTGGAAAAATCTTGAACCATTTTCTAGCCCACCCATCTAAACACTGCACAAATATCCTTAGGACCACATCTAGATGTTCTACATCAAGTTTTCTACAAATGCACAAAATATCTCAATATGTTTTTGGTCTATGATATCATCTCCCCCAATAAATCTAGGCAAGAGTTTCAGGTAGACTTGGCGTATTAAATTCATAGGTTTTTGTAGATTCATAGGAGCATATCTGTTGAGTAAAAATCCAAGGACAACCATAGTTTGTAAGGAAGCTTGAAAAATATTTGTTGTAGGGTTTTGTGAGGTGTTGGAGGAACAAAAATAGAAATTATTTTGTGTGAAATAATTGTGGGGGTTTGAGATGGACTAGTAATGAAAATATCTTTAACCTCTTCAACTTCTAGGAAAGTATGAAATGTAAAAGGATCAGAATTGATAGAAACTTCTTCAGCGTTTAGTTCTAGAAAATAAAAATTAGATGGGGGGGAATTCTCTTCTGAGAACTAAAACTCCCTAAATGAGGTGTGATGGGAGTTTATCTCAACTTTCTAAGAGCTAGAAGTTGAGGTATTTGGGGCAAAGACAACAAGATATGGATTTCTTGGGGTTCTTTCTCTTAAGCTTCTCTTGGAGATAATTATTTCTAGGTCAAAGTCTGGAGGGGTTTTTGCTGAGAAGAACTTGAACAAGTATGAGGTTGTCTAAAAGCCAAGGTTACAGTCTAAGGACTCTCCTAGGTGAGAAATCTCAACCCACACTTTCTTTTCTCACCATACAAAGGAATGCCTAAATTTACACACAGGAAAATATATTTTGATTCATTCCCTGACCATGGCACTAGAAGATGTTATGGCTCCTAGAGACAACCTTCAGTTTGAGAAGAAGGTTAGTGTCTAGGACATATTAGTGTCTCTTGAAGATAAATCAATGTTGCTAAAGAGTTAAATATAAATTGATTTAAATCTAGTTCAGTTACCTTACTCGGAGGAAAATCACATTTTATACATGGATAATATTTCATTCCAAATACTTAATGTCTAGTTATGGTGGCTATACACATAGAGTGGAATTTCTTTAATTGTTGCAGTATATGTGAAAGAGAAAATGGAAGAGAGAAACCTAGTGTAGAGGGCTAGTAATAGAATCTTTTACACTAAATTCCATTATAATTATGAAAATACAAAGGGGACGAGATCAAAAACCATGGATGACATTTTAAGGCCTTCAATCTCAAAAATTACATGTACCATTTGTCATAACATGACATAGATAAATATGACATACACGACCGTGTTCTAGCAGCTACAATTACATAATTTCTAAGAGGAAAGAAACACAAATGAAAATGATAATAAAGTCAAAATCACATACTCCACACATCAGTGCTAGGAATCACCAAAAACTTCTTCATTAATCTTGAAGAACAACATACATCTCATAAGCTTCAAAACTTGCAAAACTTGCAGAATATTACAACCTCTAAGAGAGAAAATTAAACCCTTACTAATGAGTTATTCATCCCTTTTATACGGAGAAACAAAACAAGAAAACCTTACAAAAATCTTTGGAAATTCTATAGGTATCTAAACTAATCAGTTGTTCAAGTGTGTAGCTAGTCCAGTTGTCCTAATTATTACATAATAGACTTGATTCCTTCTTGAAAATCAAATAGTTACAAAATTGCAAAATGACAGTAGTATGTCATGATTCCCAAATGAGAAAAATCTTCAGCATTAGCTCGCTTGATCTCTTGAATTGGAACCATGCTCCAATATACAGAATCGTGGTGGATTAACCAACTAATCACATATTTTCCATAGGAGTGGATCTAGTGTGGGAGTGTGAATAACAGCATTGTAGGTCATCCTTAAACTTGTGAGCTTGGTGTAATTTGGCCTAGACACAAACAAGGTCTTCTCAAGCCACATCAACTGAAAATATCTTTATAGATGATTAACTATGGTATTTCCCTTTGATTTTGGCCTCAACTACTAGTTTCTCATATTTCTTCCATGATAGCAGATTGTTAGGCAGATTAATCCCTTTTGTAGACAAGATGGATCCCCTAAATATAAAATGAATCTAGTAACAAACAAGATTAGAAATGCTACGTTTCCTTAGCTTATGATTGATTGAAACGCGTAATGTGCGAGGGAATACTTACCAGTTTAATGAAATTCTTGTTGAAGTCCTTTTAGTACCTTCCAGAGTCGGCTTCTCTTTGATGCGTTAGAGATCATTCTAGCGCTTTCCAAAGCTTCTCCATGATTTTTCGAAGGAGATCTGCATAGACAGAAACACACAAAGGATCAAATCATCTAGTAGATAGAATGAAAGATAAATGAGATACTTAACTCAGCACATATCATAAATTGAATCAATAACCAATCATAACCTATGTGAGTGATCAAGGAATCCCACAAATGATATCAAAATAGACATTATAACGAAATAAAAGTTTCTTTTTATTGAATAAAAAGTAAGAATAAACTTTAAGCAAACTTAGTGCCTTGATATTACAATCCTCTTCCCACGATATCCAACCTTATCCTTGGATGAAAAGCCCCCTAGCCCTATTTCTGTAGCATAAGCCTACCTTAAATGGTCCTCCCCAATCCTTTGGCCTTTGTTTCATTTATAGGCCAAGAGGGGGAGGTTTGGGATCCTCTTCCTAAGTGATGAGATCCAAAAATGGTACGATGGGGAATACACAAAGAGAGGGAAGTATCTCCATGATGGGAGAGATTAGGTTTGAGTAATCATCCATTCGAAGCTATTAGTTGGTAAAGGTTCAACTAACAAAGCTTCTAGACTTTAATTTTTATTTTTTACTTGCGTTAAGTCATGTGCATAGGCCACAGTGTAAGATAGAGCACACTTTTGCACAACTTCTAATGGTCTCTTCTGCATATGCATAGAAACTAATTAGGGAACTGTGCAGGAAGTCAAAAATAGGTTTTGGGCCTTCAGATCCAAGAATTTCATTCTCTTTGGGATTTTTTGTGTTCTAACCTTACAGGGGGTGCTTTGGAACACCTTGATAGATAATGAAAGATCCAAACTGATGGTCATTCATCTAATGTGACAACATGATGTGTAACATAGATGTCCTTGGAAATCCCAATAGTTAGGCAATCCTTCTCTATTTCTATGGTGAAAATTAGAGTTGAATGTTTCCACCAACATTTCGAGCTTGTTCACGCATTCCTCATCCTTATCCCTTGCTTCCTTTTTCTAGATCATTTTGGAAACTTCCATGATCACACGTTTCCATTCAGTAATGTCCATTTCCCTCAACTCATCAGTGGACTTCTCATTGAGTTTATTGATAAAATTTTCAAATGTGTTGGCATTCTTCACATCCTCCTCCATGGACAACATGATAGAGAATTCAATGATCTTTACTGCATCTTTATGCTTTGCAACTAATTTCATATGTTCTTATATATTCTCTATTTCAGAGATGATATCATCCCAAATGTTATGCCTAGCTTCAACGAGTTACATGTTTCCCTTCAACCTATTCTTTCGTTATTTGATCTCATCTTGTGCCACTTGATACTTTTTATTAATTTGGTACACACTTGCCTAGGTGGACTTCAATTGTTTCTCCTTATTTTTCAGCATGTACTTGGTGCTATCCAAGTCGATCTAGATTTTTTTAAGCTCGTTCTCTGATAGTTGTATATCTATAAGAGCCTTGGTTAATTGCTCAGTGGGGTTGTTTGGGTTGTTTGGCACAATCATGACACAGATGTGAGAATCAATCTTTTGTTGTAGCTTTTAGACCCTCAACTTGAGGGCTACCACCTCATTATTTATTTATATCAATTCCTTGGCCAAGATTTCCTTCTCATTTTCAACCTGAGACAACTCTTATATTTGTACATGTTCAACAACAAGCATTTTAATTTTTTTCCTCAGTGACTATATTTCTCACTGTGAGCCTTTGATGATAACCTCTATGGTAGCCTTATCACTAGGATCCACCCCCAGTTTGATAATTGTCTCCTTGTAGCCTTCATTTTGGAGATGAAGGACTCTTGAGTTGGCCTTCTCCTACTTTATTTTAGTAGTTTCCTTTTCCAACAACTTCTCAGCCTTGCTAATGGTCAACGATCCTTTGCTTAACTCATTATAAATCATTTCCCCTACCTACATGCGTAAATTGATTTTATCCTGTAAGGGGACACTAGTCATGTCTAAATACAAGTCCACTATTTTTAATTTTGGCCTAGAGTGGAGAGACTGAACTGAAGTGTGATACAAGGAAAATTTCATCTGATTTATTTCCAAGTCCATGGTAGCAAAGAGTCTAGTCTAATATGGAACTGAATGGGAGGCAAGTTGTGATAACATATTATCCCTGAATTTCTTGTTCCTTTCCTCTGTTAGTTTCCCTTCCTCCCATTTAGGGTTTTTTGTTGATGTGCTTCCAATTGAATCTGGGATTGATACCTTAGTTGAATTAGAGGTGGTGTTGGCTTGCTAGGACCTGACCCAGGTTCAAAGTTATCTATGCCAACCAACAACACCCTAAACTACTGGCCCTTTCGGCAATAGCCCGCGTAGCACAAGTTGCAGTCTCACCCGAAGTAGTATTGGGGGATGACAGAACTAGGTTTCTACATCCAGAGGCCTATCTGATAGGTTCCTACAACTTCTAAAGCTTATTTCTATTTTCATGAACCCTAACCCTTCCGAGACACATAATTACAGTAATTCTCTTAAACAGTATCCATACCTTCATGAAGGTCATGAAATGTTCATTAAAATTATAAATTATATTGGTCTATCACTTTCGTGCAGAAGATGAGCATTTATTCATATGAATTGTGATACACTTGCAAAAGTAAGAAATAATACATAGATGCACAATATTGGATCAAAAGAGTCTTTATTAGATGTAATCGTTTCGATACAGACTCTTTTTCCCTACACACTCATCTGGTGGACTTACCAAGTTCTCCACGCACTCAACTGCAAGAGCCTTCCCCTTCTCCTAAGTATAGGAAACAAATTTTTCCTGCCTTAGCTTACTTTCTCTTTTCAAGATTTCTATCACTTTGTTATCTTTTAGACTCACTATGACTCTTCTATTTATAGCCTTCCTTTTACAATACCATGGTCTGCGAAACATGGGTGGGTCTCAGAACCTTTGTATCACCTACCCACCTAAGGGACTAAAGCCTCTTTGACTTTTACTATCTTCACGCTCTGCTTCTAGAAATTGCAAAGACTTTACAAAAAGAAATTACAAAATTTACCCTGGGGACCCTATGCCATTAGGCCCCCAACACAATTTGGTGACTCGTCCTTGAGTCACTAAGTTGGCGCTTCAATATTGGCCTGGCGTTGTAGGAACTCCATCTTCAGAACCTATAGATTAGTTGTTCCCTGCATTGCTATATGTTTCACTTCCTTGACTAACTTCTTTGTAGTGGGGCCTTCCACCGCAAGTTCCATTGTCCTTTGTGTCTACTGGATTCCCTTTAGCTTGTTCTGAATGGATAGAGTGAGTTGTCTAGCTTCCTCTACCCAAGGTTGTTTTCTAGCCCTAAGAATGGCATCTTTCCAACACATCTCTTCAATTTCAATATGTAGCTTCCTTCCTTCATGTAACTGCATGAACCTTTGCACTAGCACCAACGTGCACGTAGTTGACCTTATCTCGTCAAGCTGTTGTTGTTTTTTCCTAAGGTCAGTACCAATCTTCTGCAGAGTGGGGTCCTCCTACATAGATGTCCAAATATCCATGGTTTTCTCAAATAATTTTGTGCATTCCTTGACTTATGCGTCTAATGTGTCCATTCCTTCCTTGATCACTACTCTCAAATCTCTGGCAAAGTTGTCAGTTGCAGCTTCGATTGTAGCTCTGAAATCTCTAGTTGTAACTCAAATTAGACTTGTCCAATTTCATCTTTTAACTCCCTGGCCATCACAACCATCTTTTGTATCTTTCCTATTAACTTGATTTCTATTGCAATGTTGATTTCAGGCAATGAATTACATGCCTATGTAATCATTGCTTCCAAGTGTTGGTTGTGCGTGGTGATTTCTTCCTTTTCTTTCAGTGTATGTGCCTTTTTATCAAATATTTGTTGGTTATTTATCTTAACTTCGATGATCACCAGTAGCATGTGCTACTCCCTAACCCTCAGTTCATCGAATACACCTTGGTTTCATTCATTTAGGGTTTGGATAGGGAGTGTCGCGAGTTTGACACCCAGATACTTGATATATGAAAGTTAGTGTTATAGCTCCAAATATCACTCTTGATGTTTGTGATGTTGCACTCATGGCCTAGGGAAACCCCTCCTTCCAGACCTGGTCCAAATACTTAAATAACAATGTTTTACTCCCTATACGCGACACTGCTTAGAGCTAAACGTGTGTGTACATCAGTTTGTGTATACCCAACCCACGTATATGTCTTAAAACACTTAAAAAAATAAATAAATCTCCTTAATTTCGGGTAGAGATCACGGGTTTTACCTGTTGATTACCTATTAGTGCCTGTGGCCTAACTGTTCCCCATGAATTCCCAACTAAAAACCTAATTTGGGAGAAGTATAAAAATGCTTCATTGGGAAGGCCTAAAGGAGGAGAGAAGAGAGAGAAAAATCACTCTACTGAGATTATCCCTGATCAGGTCTGAAAATCCTTGTGCTTCCAACACTTTCCCCATTACAGGAAACCCTTATTTCCTTGAGTTTTGATGTCTTTACATTAGTGGAGATATCCTTGAGTGAGTCATCGAAGGAGTTTGTTGAAGGCTTGAGATTGGACGAATCCAGAGGACAATTCCTCTTGGAGCCTACGAAAGGAGGACTTAGGTTGCAATCATTCCTTACTATATTTTAGTTATCTATAATAAAATAAACACTTGTCTTGTTCCTGATATTAATCTTCTTCATGCTTATGATATCAATGTTATGATTTACATATGAACAGTTGTTTCAATTGTATAACTAACTACCTTTCAATATGCTATGAAGTTGATTTTGTTATGATGCTTGATCCATATATTGTTATGCTTCCTTGAATTGATTGCCTTGCAGGTTGAAGGATTGAAAGGAACTCTGAGAGGGTTTGGACCTTGGCTTGATCTACCCAAACGAAGGACCCCCAAGTGCACCTCTCTTCACGTAGTTTGTTTATATTAGTATCATGGCTATATGGAATGCTTGTTTTTTTTTGTAGATAACCCCTGCTCTGCTAGGGTATTTACCCAAGACCTTAGGGGAATTTGTCCCTCAAAAGTTGGGCGTTGGCCTCTTATCATTGGGTGCAGAGAGCCCCTTCCAACAATTGAATCACTTTGAGATCTAGAGTTCGATCTGCATCGAGGACTATCGCACTCACTTACTGCAGGCTCGCATGAATCCCACTGGCCTAATCAATGCTCACTTGCAATCATCTTGTCTAGATTTGCAGGTCGCGCAGATCCTTATGCACATTTCCCAACGCCTGCTGGTACTACTGCTCAAAATGGGTCTATAGCTCTTTTGTCGTATCCCAGACCTTGTCTTCAATCTTGTCTAAGTCCTCTTCAGTGAGGACTAGCAGATCCACCTAGGAGAATCTGGTGAACTTCTGCTTCTTTCGAGGCCCTAAGTTTGTTTGCTTCAGTCTCTTTTTTAGTAAAAGGGGGTTCTCTATTCCACACCCCCACCTCCTTCAAAATCTAACTCCTCCTAGTCCTAAGTATACTGGGGTTTAGACTCCTCAACCTTTATTGTGGTTTCCTTGTCCACCCGCTCTTTATCAACAGCTTCCTTTTCAACAACCTGCTTAGCAGTAGCTTCCTTCTATTGTACTACTTTCTCCCAATTTGCAGCCTGATGGGCCTCCTTTTGTTTGGTTGTTTCTGAGGTCTGCGAGGTGGTACCCTTCACTGCCTTGCTTGTTCCCTCATCTGGATCTAATGGAATCAGCTACTAACCTGGCCATTTACCAACGATCTTGTTGGGATGGGGTCCCCTCGATCAATTTTGGGGTTACAATAACCCAAGTTTGATGTAATTTTTGTAAGTAATGTAAAGTCTATGAAATTTGGGGATGCAAAGTGTGTAGATGGTTAGGAGTCAAAAGGGTTTTTAGCCCCTTGTTTATGTAAAATTTGAGTAAATTCTGAGATCCACCCATGGTCCACAGACCATTTGATTGTATGTACAAGGCTACAAATAAGTGTGTCTTACAGAGTCTAAGGCATGTCTATGCCAATGTAATGGATCAGTAAGAGAAAAGTGATAGCACAGAGAGTGGGTCATATAAGAGAAAAAAGGCTCTGTAGCTAAGTGCGCAGAGGCCTAGGTAGAGTCCGCAGTTGAGTGTGCGGACCCCTACAGCGGAGTGCATAGGGTAGTTTTGAATATGTAATACCATATTGAATATCAATAAAGAAGATTATTGGAGAATTATTGTGTTTATCTACTTATTTCTCATACTTAGGTTTACAATATATCTTGTTGATGAATAATGTGTTTACGAATTATTGATCTAATGATGCGCAATTCACTTGAACAAGTCTTAATAGATGTACGCAATGCATGTTAAGTACTTGCGTGAAGACTGTGATGAATTATATTATGTTTTCTCATTAACCTAAGTAGATCTGCATGAATGCTAATCTAGAATTATTCTCTGATTCGTGTAAGTGGATAAATCAACCAAGAAGAGTCCGCAAAAGCTGATCACAAACCTTTGCGAAGGTCTGGAATTTGTTTCAGTAGAGTTGCAGTAGCGAGCCCTAAGGGGTTATTGCTTTGCGCGAAGGCAGATCTAAGGCACTAGAAGACATCACACTTGTATCTGGATCCAAAAACTTGGTTCTTGCATCCCCCCATACTGCTTCAGGTAAGACTGCAACCTGCGCTACATGGGTTGTTTCCAAAAGGGACATTAGTGTAGGGATTAGTTGGTTGGAACAACTAGACCCCCTAAGCCAACAAATGGTTTTGATGTCAGGAACAGGATCTTCTTGAAGGAGATGTGTGATGTCACATCACTAGAACCCAACAAAGAAAGAAATTGAAAAGTGGTTGGATAGAAAAATTCACAAATTCACGACACATGAAAATAGGAATCCACGCCTATCAAAGGAGAAGTGGTTGGATAGGGATTTGGATATAAAGATACAAGAAATTTTCTTCTTTACCTTCCCAATCAAATTATATGAGTGGTTAGCTAAGTTAGCATATAGTTAAAAGAGGTGGAAGCTTGACGAACCGATATTGTGGACTCTAGGACTAGTACGACGACTAGAAGCCTCTAAAGACAAGATCGTGCGGGTTGTCAATCACTGGCTCGATCAAATTATAGGAGGATTTGTTACAAAATTCACAGTTGATACATCAGTCAACTATAGCAAGGTGGAGTAGATATTTTTCAATGGATCATGAGGTAAGTATTTAAAATCTTTGAATACTTGGATTAATATGTTGTTATGTGAAAAATAGGTTATGCCATTGCCTTGATGTTCGAAGATATGTGAAGTGGAAAGCTCTTTAGATATTGAGAGAGATCAGGTCTCTAATATAGCCCATTGATTGGACCTCCTTTGAGTGATGACAAGGGAACGATACAAGCCTCACCATGTGGTTTTGTTCAGCGAATAAGACAGGGGTTTCTACGGACACGTCATCCATCCACTCCACCTCCACCACCACCACCACCATTCAACATGTCGAATACAATGAACCTGCCTATTTTCAAGGGGATAGGGAGCAAAGATATAGAGCAGTTATGGTTTGTTGTGAATGTTGTGTGGACAATGCAACCGATTACTAATGACAACATAAAGAAGGCACAATTGGTTACCACTCTGGAGGATCGCGCGATGACATGGTATATTAAGTATTGTTCTATAATCCTCTGGGAATGCTAGGAGAGACTAAGGTTACTTTGAACAAATAGTTTAGTAAGCCTAACTCTGACTTGCAGTCAATAGTTGGATTTAAGAAAATCACGATGAGGGTTGATGAGACACCTTGTGAATTAGACCAAAGCTTGAAATGTGTGATCCACAAAGCTAACATGTAGCTCATAGATGGTCAGCATCGCGAGTGTTTTATATCTTCACTTCTACCCCACCTAAAGATTGCTTTGTCATAACAAAAGATAGGAACTCAGGCAGAGGTCGTGGAAATCATGATGAGGTTGCATGCGACACCTATTTAGGATGCGACCTTGGGGGTACAAAAAATTCACTCTTAGTTACAGTGTCTCTACTTGGAATTGTAGAGCTTGAAGAATGACAAGGAGACTAAACCAGAGGCATGCACGGAAGTCTGGTGTTTGAAGTATAAGAGCCAAGGGCATAATAAAGACCATTGTCTCATATTCGCAAACTATATTATGGGGGGGGGGAGTGGGGGAGATTCCCATGAGGCCAAAAGCTCTAGTAGGACCGAGAATCGGGGCTGCACTATGGTGTGCTCTCTTCCAGGTTGCTAGACAATGCGCGACAGATGACTTTCATTTGCTTCAAAAGTTCATCCAGACATGGCAGCAGTTTTTCTGTAACTTCTGCAAATCAATGGGCCATGATGAGTGCCATTGTCGCAGCTAGGAGATGATGATGGAAAGAACACCTACCTACCAAATGCAAGTAGAAACTCGGCCTCCATAGTAGGGTGATGGAGGAGCGTGTGGAGGATATCAGGGACGAGGACGAGGCCGAGGAGGAGGAGGGCCTAGTGTGGTGAAGTAAAATTATAAGTGCAGACACGAACGAATTCCTCTAGCCCGATAATGGGTCTAGCCACAACAAATACAATCTATGGAAGATTTATTTAGGTTAGAATCAATCAAGAGGGCCTACCTCTTGGTTACTTATCCTACTTAATGATGTCCTTGCTTGCTCACTCCAGCAATCTCTCGCTTCCTTCTTCAAGCTCCTGAAACAAGTAAACAACAACAACACACAAACATAAAATATACAAATTGCAATTCAACCTACTTAATGATTTAAGAAGCATAAAGACGCGAATATGTAATATTACAAAACATGTAGAAAATCAATCGATAGTTGCATATATTAATATCAAATAGAGATTACAACCATTCACCTTGACGTCATAGTCTTCCTATGACAAGACCAAGTTCCCACACACTTCTGCTAACATTCCATGATGGCTACAAACAACAATAGTTTAAAGGCTCTTCCCTTTAGACTTCACTCCAAACCAAACATACTTCTCTCTCACACAACTAGATGGCTACAACTAGTAATAGCTTGCTTGTCTAATCAAAATAGTATACTCACACTTAGCCAACACTCTAACTAGCTTGTGCTTGGGAAGAAGGGAGGTTTATATAGAAAATATGGACGGGAGATGGATCCTCTTCTCATGGGAGAAGGAATTATCCCTTGAGGTAGTTCCATCATTATATGGGAAAGGAAGCCAAACTCTCCACCTTGACCCCATCCATCCAAACCTTTTACCAGACTTTTGTTACAGAGCTTCTAGAGTTGGAAGCTTCGGCTTTGATTTAAAAAGCTTTCCATAACAAGACCGATGCGACTGGAACACAGACCAATCACACCGATCGACATGTGGAATAGTGTTAATCTCTAGACATCAGCATGAGGGAGACAAAGGTCATTAGCGCCGACCTTGTAAATTGGCAAAAACCGAAGTTTTAGGGGAAATGGTGCAAAAGGGAAATGATCTGCTCATTAAAAGGGACATAATGGGAGTTTCTTCATGAAGGCAAAGCATGCGGGGTTCACTGTAGAGGTCCTCTAGGATCTAGGAACAGGGAGTACAGGGACAGTGACAAAATGTTGTGTAATAGATGCCCCTTAAAGCATGAAGGCTGAACCGGCGTGAGGGATGAAATGATTTATAAATCAGTGCGGGGAAATGGTCTGCCATCAAAAAACCTACAAGCAAGTACAAATACATATAATAGACTAAGATCTCTGTCAAATGATACATGAATTGTGGCATGGACATAGCCATCCAGAGAATGATAATGTAAATGGATCTAGGTATGGGCGCAACCATCCATCAAAGAGAATCATAACAAAACCAAGGTATGGTCGTAGCCATCCAATAATGAGAAGGATCACATATGATAACTCATGGTCTGGTCGCAGCCATCCATCTAATAGAGACATGCATATCATCATAATCATGTCACAACACTTTGCAACCTGGATTTGTGTGATCTGAGTCCAGGGTCTTGCGCTCCAACACGACCCAATCAAAGTACAGATCCTAGCATGCGAATAGATGTGTTGACGTCGAACATGATAGAAATTCACTTGATTACCAGTCAAATGACGTAACTTGTTAACAAGCATGAGAGAAACCACCAATAATGAAAATGGACCTCAAGGTACTATCAACACAATTCACGAAATGTGAATACAAGAACTTAAGTCGAAAACACATGAAGTCACTCGATCGAAAGCCAATGATGTGAACTTGTCATCGAGTGCAAATAACTTGCCATTAGGCCTTGCAAGCTCTAAGGTACTAGAAGGGAGTCTCTCAATCAACTTCTCGGATAATGAGTCGAAGTCAATGGAAAGTGACTGCGTCGAAGGAGGGTCGTAATGAATCCCACATCATCGGCACGAGACGAGAGGATGCAAAATGATTTTGGATTATACAGAGAGAATTAGAGGTAAGTGTAACTTCAAAAGGACAACTCTTGAACATATCGGTGACAACTGGAAGTTTGGCAGCTTTTTGATCCATGGGATCAGTGGTCATGATGACATAGTAGAGATCAAATGGAAGGAAAAAATAAATGGCCCAAACCTAGGAAGGTCAATGATACAAAGGAGGATGTCCCAACCTGACATGAAGCAAAAAGTGTCATGTTCAAGAGTGAGCTACCGACACAACTTGATATATTTCCAAATTTTCCCCCACCATTTTTGGCGAGTACCCTAATTAGTTTTTAATCGCAAGCTTGAAGGGGATAGCATATGCTTGTACTATAAGTCCATCCTTTGGACGAATCCGACCTAGTAAGTTTAACAAGCCCTAGGAAGGAGGCGCTCGTGTTCGTCATGGTGATGAATCCAATGTCGTTTAATAGTTTAACAAGTCTGACAAAGGTGTAACTCGGTATCTTTTTCATGTTTAGAGAGTTTGAAAAAGACACATAAAAGAAAACTCCTCATGGTCCCTTTTCATACATTTGTGTCTCTCAAGCCTAAAAAGGTAGAAAACAATACTTGAGAGAACCGCTTGACCATTTCAGTCAAGGAGTACCTTTTTCGTAAATAGTACCTCCCAACCCCAAAAAGGGGTAAACTTGTACTGGGCGCACAAAGTTTCACATACGTTAACGAGTTCGAAACGACAAGGGCTTGGCTATATATTTGCTTTTAAAGGGTCAAAAAAGAGCTAAAAGCGGACCTCCCATTTTTATTCTCTTTAACGAGCCAAAAAGGGAAAAATACTCAGCAATCTTTTCATATGAGTATAACGAGTCAAGAAAAGAGCTGAAATGTGACTCATCACCATCGTCAAACATCCATCAGCTATCGTTGCACAAACAAGGCAAAGTGTATTATCAAGGCTTAGATAGCGAACAACAAATTTTTCTAACCCAAGATGACCAAGAGGCCCACGAATTCAACCAATTTCAAACCAAACCTGGAGAGTCATTTGATTTCAGAGAAGGATATGATGCAACAGTCTATGAGGTCCATAAATAGAATAAATTGGGAAGCAAAACAATAGAGGTGCCTCAGCCTACCAAGCTAAAAGATACTAAACAACCTAAGAAAACAAAGGATAAAGCTATCCCAACAGATTCTAGGGGATTCAGATTTGATTATATAGTAGATAAAGGGAAATTTTGTTACAAATGATCTCAGGCTGAGGTCCTATAGAGGAGCAAAAACTGAATTACTTAACAAATTCTTAGAATTTCAGTGCACTAAAATTCCAAGAAGTCATAACTTACATGCACATAGTCTGGCAACTTTTTCCAGCACTTGCAAGCTTCCATTTGAGCCCAACCACCACTTCACTACTGAAATCAAACACAAACCTGTTGTCCCAGATAATGTTAAAAACTAGCAAGTGTTTGAAAATGATACACAAATAAATAATTTCCTAACTTTGAAGGAAGAATTCTCAAGTATAAACATTGACACTAGCACTATTGATGATCAACAGCAAATTGATAAAGTTGAGCCAGATATATCAGCTAAAACAACAAATCTGATTTTGCATCCAATGACCTTTGACTGTACCAATTTACAAAAGCTAAAACAAATAGATTTTGATGAAATGATTGAGGAAGAATCTGAAGTAATCGAACTAAAGGATAATATCCTACCCATAGGCCTAACTCCTTTAGAAGATATATTTGATTCAAATGAAATTCCAAGAAAGCCAAAAATGCAACCACTGAATGTAGAAATTGAGGACTGCAATATTGGGACCATAGAAAATCCCAAAATGATAAAACTCTCCAAAGCATTGCCTGCTGATCAGAAGTTAAAGTACATTGACTTGTTTAAATAGTTCCAAGATGTCTTTGCTTGGAGTTACGAGGACCTTAAATCCTATGACACTTCTATTATCCAACATACAATACCCTTGAAAGAAAATCAGAAACCTTTTAAACAAAAGCTTAGAAGGGTGAATCATGTCCTCCTTCCCCTCATTGAAAAAGAAGTTAAACGAATGTATGAAGCCAGAATCATTGCACCTATCAGGTTCTCTGAATGGATTTCAAATCTAGTACCCACTAGAAGGAAAATTGGAGAGATAAGGCTTTGTGTTGACCTAAGAAATTTGAATAAAGTCTCTCTCAAAGATCACTACCCTTTACCAAAAATGGATCATATCTTACAAAGGGTAGTGAGCGCTTCAAGGATTTCA
The DNA here is from genome assembly GCA_000404065.3 of Pinus taeda. Classification (NCBI taxonomy): domain Eukaryota; kingdom Viridiplantae; phylum Streptophyta; class Pinopsida; order Pinales; family Pinaceae; genus Pinus; species Pinus taeda. The sequence goes on from APFE030332343.1 coordinate 54,825, forward strand.
TTGTTAGATGGCTTTTCAAGATTCAATCAGATCTTAGTTCACCCAGATGACCAAGACAAAATAGCCTTTACAACACCCTAGGGAACCTTTAAATATGTCAAAATGCCTTTTGGACTCAAGAATGCAGGAGCCACAGTTTAGAGGGCAATAGGCATAGCCTTTGCCAAGGAAATCCATGATTTCTTAGTCATATACCTTGATGATCTTACCACTTTTTCAAAATCAAACCAAGAACATTTAAAACATCTCAGACAAGTGTTCCTAATTTGCAGAAAATATGGCATATCATTGAACCCAAAGAAATCATTGTTTGGCCTAGAAGAGGGCAAACTCCTAGGTCACATAATTTCAAAAGATGGTATAAGAATTGACCCAGACAAAATTCAGGCTATCCTCCAAGTGCCTCACCCAAGAAACATCAAAGAATTACAAGATTTTTTAGGCAAGATCAATTTCCTGAGAAGGTTCATCCTCAATTTGGCCGAATTGATTAGACTGTTGAATAATATGCTGAAGAAAGATTCTAAAGTCCTAAGGGCTGGGTTTTATTGGCCTTCCCTGTTTGCTGATGTCAAAAAATTTGTAATGTCTTGCCGTAAATGCCAAATCTTTGAAGGCAAGAAAAAATTGTTGCCCTTACCCCTCAAACCGATTTCAACTAAAAGGCCATTTCAACAATGGGGTTTAGACTTCATTGGGGAGATTCACCCTTCATCTTCTGGCCAGCATAGATGGATTTTGACAGCCACATATTACTTTACAAAGTGGATAGAGGCCATCCCTTGTAGGCAAGCCAATGACTCAATCATCATAGAATTCCTAGAGACCAATATCTTGTCTAGATTTGGTTGTCCAGAAAAGATCATTACAGACAATGCAGCTGCCTTTAAGTCCAAAAGAATGATCAGTTTTTGTCACAAATACCATATTACCCTAGGTCATTCCACAGCCTATTACCCTTAAGGTAATGGCCTAGCTGAATCCTCCAACAAAATCCTCATCAACATTATCAAAAAGGTCCTGGAAGAGAATAAAAAGAATTGGCACAAAAAACTTGTGAATGCACTGTGGGTAGACAGATTGACCACAAAAAGGTGCATTGGAACAAGTCCATATGAATTAGTGTATGGTCTAGAGGCTGTTTTCCCCTCCTCTTTAGGAATCCCTGTGGTCAAGTTGCTGCAAGAAATGCAAGCAGAACCGAATGATATTCAGAGAAGGATCAATCAAACTATTCACTTGCAACAAACAAGGGAGGAAGTATACCAGAGAACCCAGGTACTACAAGATAAACTCAAGAAGATCTTTGATAAAAGAACAAAAGCTGAAGACTTCTTCATAGGAGATAAAGTGCTGAAATGCGACTCCAGGAGGGAAGACAAAGGGAAACATGGGAAATTTGATTTTCTTTGGAAAGGACCATTTGTGATTCAAGTTGTACAAGGTAACGACACCTATTTTTTGAAGAGTTTGGATGGCACAAATACTGAAGAAGGCCCAGCCAATGGGAGAATGCTCAAACATTATTTTGATCCCCTTTGATGAACACAACATAGCTATATATTGTACATAAATATTTTTATTTCCAGCATTTTCATTTACAACAGTTAGATAAGGAACCAAATGCAGCAAATTTTGAAGAAAAATCAGGGAACTGCATCACCTTTTTGGTGTATATTTTGAATTTACCAAAAGTAATCAAAAGGGAAAACTTGGGGAGTATAAAGATGATAATTAAAACTCAGAGAAACTAGCAAGAAGCAGAGCTGCAATTTCATACAGATCAGCTTTAAAAAGCACTGCATACAGGTTACAAAGATTCAGATTAATGGTCTCCAAGACAAGGAAGTTTCAGACTTCAGCAAAAAGTTGAAGAACAAGGCAATATGACCTGCTGTTTTTGGCTTTTTACCAGGAAAGCCATCCCCAAGTGGAGCCACTGTTAGGTTCCTATACCAATAGGTTTCACTTTTCATGATTGACAGTGGAAGTGTTAAATATGTTCATCCCTACGTGCTGCAGAGGTTCCATATTTTGTATATAGAAAAAGAAAATTAAAAGAGGATATGCCTTAAAAGAGTAATCAAAAGGAAAGAAAATGAATTGGTCAGAAAAAATAGCAAAAATGAACCCCAAACCAAGAGACCAAGAAAGTGGCCAATCAAAATGTCATTGCTATCACACTTGATGGGTGGCCCAATAGTTCAATTTGGACCATGCCATGTTTGAATTGATGTTGTAGAATAGAGAAAGAATACCTGTGCAAATAGTTCAAGCTTGGCAAATGAGTAGATAGGTAGAGAAATTAAGGAGCCCAACTACCTAATCTAGGCCCTTGGTTGAGATAAGGATACATTTTAGATAGGAGGGTAGTCAAAAGAAAAGAAAACATTCAAGGTTTGCCAGTTCAAGTGCACCCAACCCAAAAGAAGAAAAAATGTTAGGTGTATTAGGCTAGGTAGGTAGTTTGAGGTTGCTGAAGCAAGTGTGTGATCATTATTTATCTTGACAAGAAGCACCCATCTCATCAATGACACAAGCACCAAGGCAGATGTTTGGTTACATAGGCTTTGGAAGCATGACTAATTTCCCTTCATTCCCCCAAAGATTATTTACTAACATCCCCTCAAGGACCTTGGGATCTGCCCAATAGTCCTGTTTCACTTCATTCTAGGACAAGTACCAAGTCAAACTCTGAGTTTACTCAAGGAAAAGAAACCACATTTCTTGTGTAAACATCATCATTCCAAACTCCATTCATTTCCTATGTCTAAGTTTCACTTCATAAACTTAAGCATTCATCCATGCACTTCCAAATCCATAAAGTCATATTAACATCTAATTTTACTATTTAGCTCCCTAAGTTACTTACCCATCCCTATTTCATAAAAAAAAACTATATAAAACCCCAAAAAATACTAAATATCCCACCCCATAGCAATATAGCTATATAATTTAAGTTTCGGGAATATTAAGTCCATCTGGGACTTTATAACAACCCTTCCGCATCCAATAAAACCCCGCGTCCACACATATATCAGGTTTCATATAAACTTTGGGTTAAATAAATTAATATTCCGCCATAGCCAAAGGTTATTACCCCCATGAAACATTGTTTAAACGACCAAAATACGCAGGTCCCGCGCCCTGAACTGCACGCAACTCCTCGTTGCCCTGTCCATCGTCCGATGTCTCGCGCTCCAAATCTAATGGTGGGCAGTCATTTTCAAACCCCGATCTGCCAGAGTTTAGTGTCCGGGGTTGGGCGGTTTTGCTGCTGTACCCCCGCCACGCATCGTTCTCCCGGCGTGATTGGAGCCCCCCTCCCCAATACCGCCTAGGGCCAAAGGTGGTGCGGGAGAAAACAACAAACCGCCCTCCTGCCCCCTGACGTCAGCACCACGTCACCACTGACGTCACGTCCACGTCGGCCCATCGCTGCCCTATGTCGTTGCCACATCACCCTCTCACGTCACCGCCCCGCCAATGTATCCTCTGCCACATCATCGTCCGAGTCAGCAGCCACGTCACCATGCTGTACCGGCTACCCGCCAAATGACATCATGCTGACGTCATCACCAAAAAGCACCAAAAGTCCCAAATTTTCATAAAATAACGCAAAATGACCATTTTCCTTTCATTTTCATTAGTCATTGTGGGAGCGTTGTGCATGCCATTTACATCGATTTACTGCCCAAGCTCGAATTTAGTCATCCAAGCCACTGCCGCCTACAATTTTAACTCCATTTTTCACCATTGCACCAGCTCAACACCCTCGGCGCCATAAAAACCAAGTATTTTCCCAAATTTCACCTGTTTACCCTTGTTTTCGTTGTTTTGTCCATTTCACTTGCTTGAAACTCTGCAAAATCCCAAACTAAAGGCACTCATGCACCTAAATGCTGCCTAAAATTTATTGATTAACCCCCTGTTCGAAGAAAACCCTATGAACCTGCACCCACTTGCAAATTAACCATTAAAAAATTGTTTTAAAGTTCGTGTTGCCGGCAAAAGTTTCATACGGCCGTGCATTGACCCCTTTTATCGAAATTCCTCTGCAAAAGTCCACCTATTCAGCTCACAAAACATTCTTATTCTCTCTGCAGTTTTCCCCCACAGTTTATCAACCCAGCGAATTCATCAAAGAAAAGAAAAGTATGTTTGAACTCTGTAAATTTGCCTCTTTATCATAATTACAGACGGTGAAGACCACTGCCATATCCAAACTTAGTCTGCAGCTCCTTGACAAAGCCTCAGAGGTATTTTTCAGTCTTCAATAGTTGCACTAATCCTGGTTATAAGTATAAACACAGAAAAAACTTCAAGATGGCCACTCCAGCAGCTTTAAAAATTGCTCCTATCAATGCACCTAACAAAGAGCTTGAAGCACTTCCTTTAGCTGATAGGGATTACCTCATTCAGGATTTGGTTGGAAACAGAAACCACTTGCAGACCTTCTGTCAGCTGAGAAATAGTTATTTGAGCAATAGTGACATGTATGGCATTTGGGAATCAAATTTTCCCATCTACTTCTTGCCTTTTGTAAATATTTTCCTTGAGATAATTCACCTCTGTGCTGAGAACTATGACCCAACTCAAAGAGCTATCAAGTCTCCATCTGGGAGCATACTCTTCCATATCACTCCTGATTCCATTAACCAAATGCTAAATTTCAAGTAGACTCAACTTTTGATCCCTTTTTCTATGAAATACCTACTGGATGAAGGCCCCAAACTCTCCAGCTCTGATATTGCCAGAATTTCCAAGACATTCATGAGAGCAGACCGCCAGCCTACAGAGCCACCTCCTTTCTTATATGTCAATTTCAATGAAGTAGGCAAGCTACTTGTAGATATGATATCCTTTGTGCTAGGTTTCAAAACAAGTGAGCACATTGATGAAACAATGTTGGTTCTATTGTCTTCATATAGCCTAGGACAGCCCCCTACTGTCAAGTACAACTATGCCAAGTTCATTGCCAATAAAATACATGACCAACTAGTAAAGTTGGATAGGGAGGGAGTCTTCAAATACTCATCATATATCTACCATTTGTTCATGTATTATCAGTCAGATTGCTCCCAATGTCCCATCAAGAAGATGGATGCAAAGGGTGAAAGAAGGTCTGCTATCTTTTGGTCATTAGTCTTCCATCAAGTCCAAAACTCTCCTTACTCTTATTGTGAGTTCATTGACCAATTTTTTTACCCAGTCTCTTGTCTCTTGAAAATAACTCCTCCTAGATTATCATATGACATGCAGAAGATATTGCAGTTGTCCAAGAACTACAAAATAGGTGATTGGTATCTCTACCAAAATCACACTATCATTAGGATCTATGGTTGTGAGCTCTGTCCCTACAGGCTCCCAAGATATGTACCCATGAGATTGTTTGCCTTGGAATATTATAGGCAACTCATCAATTCAGATCTCACTCATTTTCATAGTGCCAAGAATAAAGCTCGTCTGAAATTCAAAGACCATCTAGGCCCCTTTATTATGAACAAGAAAGAAGGTTGGCAAGATTCTGATCAAATACTGGGGCAAAAACTTAAACTAAAAAGGAGTTTCTAGTGGGTCCCTTATGACCCCGATGGCTTTATCAGTGCCAGAAAAATTAAACATAGGCTGACAGCATATGAACATTGTAAAATCCCACAGTTTGAGCAACATGCTAATCAAGATGAGTGGGTGCCAAGCACATTAATTGAAGAACTCACTCAAGAAGAAATAATGGAGCAAAATGTCAAAGATTTAGAAAAAACTCTTGACTTGGATTATTTTCAACAGGTAACATTCAAACTGCCACACCAAGTGGGAGAGGGCACATCCACTGCTGCAGCTTCACAAGCTGCCCAAGAAACATCTACGTCAGCAACAGGTACAACGAAAGGAAAAGAAGTGATGGAGGCCGAGCAAGAAACAATTACAGAATAGCCTACCACTTCCAAAGAGCAGAGTCAAGGGCAAGCCCTCCACAACAGACTGAGGCATCATAGATTCCAGCCTTTCAAACTCCTCTTAATGAGGAAAGAGGTAAGAAATGGGATAGAGAAGAGACCACACCTCCAAGTGGGTCAGCACAGCAAGTAGAAGCCAAAAGACAAAGAGTTGACCCTCAGGTTGAGGAATAAATTAGCGAAGAAATCATAGAGAGCCCGAGGAGGGAGAGAGAAACAAGTGAGTAGATAGCTACCAGCTCATTCCAGTAGGAGAAAGGCAGGCAGCATAGTACATAGGTGTCTTCCTCAAGACAACAAAGAAAACAACCACCGGGCATTAAACAAACTTTCATGGAAATAAAGGCTCAAAATGAATTGTTAAGAGTACAGTCGTATGATCAATTCCTGAAAGCAACACCCTCCAAATAGCAAAGATTGATGGCAGCTTATGACATCAAGGAGGAAAAGATGATTCTAAATCATTTTAAACCTAAAGTTCCACAGCCCAAAACAGCTGCAGACTACATAAAGACAAACCTGGAAGTCCTCTCCAAGGACATACACCCAATGGATCAAATAGAGCTACATAAGCAAACTGGAAAAATGGTCTATGCCACTCTAGCAGACAAGGCCATGTCGGCCCATCAACTGAAAGAATCATTAAAAAATACAAACACTCAATTGGATTTGGAGAGAATGTCTTCCTCAGCCAAAGATAACTGAATAAAAACATTGGAGGAAATTATTGTGGATCTAGGACATGATCCTAAGGATCCCAAGGGCATCAAGGCCCTTATAAAGAAGAAAGAAGATGATATTGCTGCACTCAGAAAACAAGCAAAGCTGCCTGCAACTATCCACCCTCAAACTGCAGAGCTTGTGCAAGAAAATGAAGTTGATGATACCATGGATCTGCTCATGAGGATTAATCAAAGAATAATACAAATGGAGGAAGAGTTGGATAGAGCATTGCAAGGCAAACAGGGAGAGTCGACCTCCCAGCCCCCTCAAACAGCCCCAACTGTGGTCACTGTCCCTCCCAGACAAGCAGCAACAATCCCTCCTGTCATTTCGGCATCCACAACAGCTACATCAACTACGGATGCTACAACAGCACCAAAATTTAGCATGAGTATGAAAGACATGATGAAAGCAGTCAAAGAGTTAGAAATTCAGGTGATAGAGGTGAAAGAGGCCAAAGAAAAGTTGGCCAAGCTAGAGGCAAGCTATGACAAGTCCAAGATGACAGTAATTGAGAAGCAAAGAGAGATAAAAGCCTTGGACAGCAAAATAAAGGCCTTAGAGAAAGAACTGGCTTTAGACAAGACTCTAGCTTAAATTAAAAAGATTTTGTGGGCCAAAATTGGCCAATCAATTAGTAACCAATGGAAATTAATTCAGGCCATACATGAACAAATTGAATTGATAGGACTAGCTCAATTTGAAACTCAGAGGGCTAGAGCAGCATTGGGGATTATGCCTGAGCACGCCAATAAAATGATTCATTTCCTGAACACTCATACAAAAGAGGAATTGGCAACATTAGACATCAGTAGCAGAACAGATACCATTCTGACAGCAAAAAAGGTGCTGACCATGAGAAATTTTGTGCTGACTCTGGAAAGAAAGTGCCAGGAAATGCAGGCTGAAATAAATGACTTCAAAATAAAAATAACAGCATTGCAGACTAGAGGATTGCCCAGCCTATTGACTAGTGCTAGAAAATTACTGTCCTATGAACAATATACTACCAGAATCAATAACAATGTTGCAAATTAGATTACAGCATCTTCAAGTTCCTCCGAAGAAGCAGGACCTCCCTATGGACAATCTCTTTATGACAAATTGGAAAACCTGTTTTACATTGAGCATGAAATCAATCATCTGTTTGAGGTCCCACCCAATTTTTATAGATACACAGAGGTTGATGAAACACTCATAAAGATAAGAAGACATCAGCTACCTCCAGATGATTGATGGCAAGCAATGTTGGAAATTTTGCCCAGGTAATTTTGGTCTTTTTCCTCTTTTTTCAACTTCGGTTTTTTGTCAGCTACAGGTCAACAAAATTGAGTACGCAGACACCAAACAAAGTATAAAGACAACAGGCAAATGGAAGTCAGAGCAGTGACTCAACAAAGCACTAGGACGACAAGCCCATAAAATGGGAAATTAAAGGCACAGCCTCAGCCGACTCAGTTGGTCCCAAAAGTCAAATTTCTCTGACAAAATAGACAGCTAGCATACCAACAATTACTACAGCATTTATTTCCTTCATCTACTTCCTTGAAGGCTTGGTAATGAAATTTATTGCGTGAAGACTCATCAACTAGATATTTTCTATCTCATTTTTGTATATATACCTCCCCACAGAATGTATTTTGGGTTGGTGATTTTCTTTCTGAAATGTGTTGTAAAATATCAGATTGTATTAATACAAATTGCTATTGAAGTTCATTGTTTCTGGATCATCTGAAGGTGGACTGGATGTTCTGGGACCTGCTACAGAATTCCTATGTCATTCTATGGAACAATAAGTTATACTAAACTGTGTTTTATGTTCTCTATATTCGTAAATTCCATGTATGTTTCATAATCTTGATAACAGAGAAGAAGAATAGCATAGGATTTGTCTAAATGCACCCCATTTTCAATCTCTGCTATTAATTATGTTTTCTCCAAAATTAGTCATAAATATGAATTCTTAATTGCTCATGTTTACACTAATTCCTTTATCTTGAATACTGTTTAGGAATCCTTAATTGCTCCTGCATAATATTCATACACTTTCCTCTGCCAGTATAATGAAAGATTCTTGATTGACTTTCATTCCCTGACTTCATTCCATCATTTCCAAATTTTAAAATTGTTCCTAGGTTGCCTATCTTGCTCTGTAGCATTACCATTTCACCAAGAAACACTTTCAACGATTGCACTTTCAGTGACTCCATTGCCCAATGGGAAAAACTGTTCTATACTTGCACCCCATCTCTGTTTGAAATTACCATCCAACAAACTTGAAACCAAACCTTGTTCATCATAACTAGCCTAAAATACTCCAAAACAAAGCTAAATTACAAAGAGAGAGCCCTCTCTGGTTGCAGGTAGGCTAGGACCTGCAGCTAAAAGATTGGTTAGTGGTTACCTCAGCTGTATACCCTACAGGAGGCAGGGAACAACCTGAGTGATAACATCATTGGCGACTCCACTGGGGAATAATCAGTTTCCTTGTTTCAACGTATTCAAAGGAGATATCAAGCCTCCTATTTTTCCAAAAGAATTTTCATTGAAACATTATTTAAAGCTGTGATTATAAAACATTCTCAGAAAAATACCAAAAAAAAATCTAGAAGCTAGCTCCAAAGAAGAAGATTCGTTACCCCAGGTCAAACCTTGACCTAGATCCTCCAGCTGTTTTTGAAAATCCCAATTTAATCCCTAAGATCCTTAGGAAGCAAGAGCAACAAGAAGATTTTGTTGATTGAAGTCCTGAAGCAGTTAAGTAAAGCTATATTCCAACCCCTGCTAAAGTTTTAGTTAGTCCTCACATTACTCCTACTTCTCCTAGTTCTTCATCCACTTCTCAAAGCACCTTCTCCACTCCTCCATCTACTACACACATATATACCATCCTCCCTGCTCTTCCAGCTGTCCCATTTCTTCCTGTTGTCCCATTTATCCCTGGAAATATGGCAAATCGTTATGCTCCTTTATAGCTACCTGCAAATCCAGGGGCTATGCCTTAGGATTATCAAAGTAAGATCACTTATTTTGATGGTACTGGCTCCCATACAACACAACAACACACTAAGAAAATGCAGGATTATTTTGAAAATTATGAAATTGATGATAATGATGTGTGAATGAAAATCTTTGTCTAAAGCCTAACTGGTGATGTGAGAACCTAGTCTAGAGCACTTGCTACAAAATCTATAGCCAATCCTAAGGCCCTATATCAACTCTTCCTAAACACATGGGAAAGGAAGAAAGACCCTTTACACATTTTAACTGAATATGACAATTTAAAAAGGGGTCCACAAGAAACTGTCCAAGACTATTGTGCTAGATTTAACAATGTGTACAATGCCATCCCACAAAACCTTAGACCTCCACCTGACTTAGCCTTGATCAAATTCCTTAATGGATTTGATTCAAACATGGCATATCAGCTAAGGGAAAGAGCCCCTCCCAGCTTAGCAGACATGCAGAATATAGCTGTTAGTGTGGAGGCAAACCTGATTGCCAAAGGAAACTCGGCTAGAACTGAAAGAAGAACAACATTCAAAGAAGAACCTTCAATATTTGAGCAAAAACGTGATGCAATCATCAAAGGGATGGATATATTGGGAGATAGGGTAGAAACCATTGAAAGTAAATCATCATGGGAGGGTTAAACAAGCAACACAGCCAGAAATCCTAATTTTAGAAAAAATCAAAATCCAAATGCCGAAAGGACTGGCCCTGATCAAAATATCAGACCCCCATTTCAAGAGAATTATGTAGAGGCCTCAACCTCTAGTGAACCCACAGAAGACCCTCACATCAACTTAATGGGCTTAGATAGCGAACAACAAATTTTTCTAACCTAAGATGACCAAGAGGCCCACGAATTCAACCAATTCCAAACCAAACCTGGAGAGTCATTTGATTTCAGAGAAGGGTATGATGTAGCAGTCTATGAGGTCCATAAACAGTGTAAATTGAGAAGCAGAATAATAGAGGTGCCTCACCTACCAAGCTGAAAGATACTAAACAACATAAGAAAACAAAGGATCAAGCTATCCCAACAGATTCCTCTGATAAAATAGACCCAAAGGAAGTTACTGTGGAGGATGTATCGGACTTATAGCCTTCAAGACAGCCTTCATTTACACTCCATTCTCCAACACCAGATTTGAACAACCCTCTAGAAAATAATGACAAATCAGATGTACCTTATAACAGCACCCATAACCAAGAGAAGGTCAAGGAAAGCTCAGCCGAAAAAGAGAAGCTTGCTGCCCAAAATGTAAAGAATCAGACAGAGAAACCATTTAACTTAGAAACAAAAATTGGCAAGCTGAAAATAGTCATTCCTCTCTCTGAATTGGCCAAACATGAAGTTTAGAGACAACAAATCAATAGGTCACCGCAAATGTTAGAGAATAAGGATGCAGTCAATGTTTTGGATGATCATCCAGAACTGGTCCAGAAGTCGATGGTAAATCAGTAGATGGAGGGGTTCCTCCATTCTATGTGAGCTTAAACATTCATGACAAAGTGTTACATAATGCCATGTTTGACTGAGGTGCTTCCCATAATCTAATGCCCAAGTCAATGATGGAAAAGCTAGACCTAGACATCACAAGGCCATACAAAGACTTGTTTTCATTTGATTCTAGCCAGGTCAGGTGCCTAGGCCTAATCAAAGACCTTTGTGTATCTTTAGTCCAATATCCAACTAAATAAATCTTGATGGATGTGGTGGTAGTTGATATCCCACCTAAGTATGGTATGCTTTTGTCCAGATCTTGGGGTGCCAAACTCCAAGGATCTTTGCAGCTAGACATGTCTTATGCCACGATTTCAGTCTTTGGCCGCCCAAAGATATTGTACCGGGAAACATTGATGAAATATGTGATTAGCAGTCAAGAAAAGCCCCAAAACTTCCGCATCTATTCCATTCACTCTAACATGGATTCATTTATATTATACAATGCTGACATGTGTCCCAAAACTGATGTCAAACTCCTTAAAACAGCACAAACAGAAAGCATGAATGAACAATCCACTGCCCTAGATAAAAAAGGTCTTGATGTGATTAACACAACAAAGAAAAATGACATATCATATGAGTTACAAAATCCAAACCTACCCATTGAACAAACTTGCAAAATTATTGAGACAAGTGTTAATCAAGAAATCTTATGGTACTTAGAGTTTGATGGGTTAGTGAACAAATTAGGAGTAGGAGCAGGGGTTTGGATACATAATATGCAAAATGACATTGCTCAAGGTCATGCATATAGGCTAAATTTCAAATGTACAAACAACATGGCCGAATATGAAGCCCTTTCTATTGGGTCTCAAACTGATTAGAAGTCTAGGGGCGACTAAGGTCTCCATTCTAGGGGATTCAGATTTGATTATACAGCAGATAAAGGGAAATTTTGTTACAAATTATCTCAAGCTGAGGTACTATAGAGGAGCAGCAACTTAATTACTTAACAACTTCTTAGAATTCCAGTGCACTAAAATTCCAAGAAGTCATAACTTACATGCACATAGTCTGGCAACTTTTGCCAGCACTTGCAAGCTTCCATTTGAACCCAACCACCACTTCACTGCTGAAATCAAACACAGACCTATTATCCCAGATAATGTTAAAAATTGGAAGGTGTTTGAAAATGATACACAAATAAATAATTTCCTAACTTTGAAGGAAGAATTCTCAAGTATAAACATTGACACTAGCACTATTAATGATCAACAACAAATTGATAAAGTTGAGCCAGATATATCAGCTGAAATAGAAAATCTGATTTTGCATCCAACAACCTTTGACTGTACCAATTTACAAAAGCTATAACAAACAGATTTTGATGAAATGATTGAGGAAGAATCTGAAGTAATCGAACTAAAGGATAATATCCTACCCATAGGCCTAACTCCTTTAGAAGATATATTTGATTCAAATGACATTCCAAGAAAGCCAAAAATGCAACCACTGCATGCAGAAATTGAGGACTGCAATATTGGGACCACAGAAAATCCCAAAATGATAAAACTCTCCAAAGCATTGCCTACTGATCAGAAGTTAAAGTACATTGACTTGTTTAAAGAGTTCCAAGATGTCTTTGCTTGGAGTTACGAGGACCTTAAATCCTATGACACTTCTGTTATCCAACATACAATACCCTTGAAAGAAAATCAGAAACCTTTTAAACAAAAGCTTAGAAGGGTGAATCATGTCCTCCTTCCCCTCATTGAAAAAGAAGTTAAATGAATGTATGAAGCTGGAATCATTGCACATATCAGGTTCTCTGAATGGATTTCAAATCTAGTACCCACTAGAAAGAAAACTGGAGAGATAAGGCTTTGTGTTGACCTAAGAAATTTGAATAAAGTCTCTCTCAAAGATCACTACCCTTTACCAAAAATGGATCATATCTTACAAAGGGTAGTGGGGGCTTCAAGGATTTCATTGTTAGATGGATTTTCAGGATTCAATCGGATCTTAATTCACCCGGATGACCAAGACAAAACAACCTTTACAACACCCTGGGGAACCTTTAAATATGTCAAAATGCCTTTTGGACTCAAGAATGTAGGAGCCACATTTCAGAGGGCAAAGGTCATAGCCTTTGCCAAGGAAATCCATGATTTCTTAGTCATATACCTTGATGATCTTACTGCCTTTTCAAAATCAAACCAAGAACATTTAAAACATCTCAGAAAAGTGTTCCTAATTTGCAGAAAATATGGCATATCATTGAACCCAAAGAAATCATTGTTTGGTCACATAATTTCAAAATATTGTATAAGAATTGACCCAGACAGAATTCAGGCTATCCTCCAAGTGCCTCACCCAAGAAACATCAAAGAATTACAAGCTTTTTTAGGCAAGACCAATTTCCTGAGAAGTTTCATCCCCAATTTGGCCGAACTGATTAGGTTGTTGAATAATATGCTGAAGAAAGATTCTAAAGTCAAATGGACAATAGAAGCCAGGCAGTCCTTTGAGGAAATCAAAATAGCTTTGACAAGAACACCTGTTCTTACAAGTCCTAGGTTTGATAAAGATTTCATAATCTTTTCTTTTGCATCTGAGCATACTATCGATGTTGTCCTATTACAAAAAGATGACTTAGGATGTAAGAAACCCATTTCTTTCTTCAACAAAGCACTCATAGATTCTCCACTCAAATACCAAATCATGGAGAAGCAGGCATATGCCCTTGTGAAGGCCATAAAGGATTTCAGAATTTATATCTTATACTCTCACATAATTGCATATGTTCCAAATGCAGTGGTTAAAGATATTCTCACTCAAGAAGGAATTGAAGGTAAAAGGGGCAAATGGATAGCCAACATTTTAGAATATGACATTGAGATTAAGCCAACAAAACTCATAAAAGGACAAGGGCAAGCCAAATTAATGACCGAAACCAACTTCCAAGCCCTTGACATCAATGAACTGGATAACGAACAGGAGATGGCGACTCCATAGATCAATCAAGCCTTTTTACTATCACCATGGTACACTAACATATGTTTTGTATTATTAAACCTGCAAGCTCCTCCAGGGTTATCCAGAACCAAAAAAAGATTCTTGAAAATGAAAGCTTCAAAGTTTTGTATCATAGATAATGTTTTATTTTGGAAAAATCATGAAGGTATTTTGCTTAACTGCCTAACTTTGGATGAAACTGACAAAGTCCTCAAGGAATTTCATGCAGGAGATTGTGGAGGAAACTTGTATTGGAAATCAACAGCTGATAAAATCCTAAGGGCTGGGTTTTATTGGCCTTCCCTGTTTGCTAATGTCAAAAAATTTGTAGTGTCTTGACATAAATGCCAAATATTTGAAGGCAAGAAAAAGTTGTTGCCCTTACCCCTCAAACCCATTTCAACTTAAGGCCATTTCAACAATGGGGTTTAGACTTCATTGGGGAGATTCACCCTTCATCTTCTGGCCAACATAGATGGATTTGGACAGCCATAGATTACTTTACAAAGTGGATAGAGGCCATCCCATGTAGGCAAGCCAATGACTCAATCATCATACAATTCCTAGAGACCAATATCTTGTCTAGATTTGGCTATCCAGAAAAGATCATTACAGACAATGCAACTGCCTTTAAGTCCAAAAGAATGATCGGTTTTTGTCACAAATACCATATTACCCTAGGTCATTCCACAGCCTATTACCCTCAAGGTAACGGCCTAGCTGAATCCTCCAAAAATAGCCTCATCAACATTATCAAAAAGGTCCTGGAAGAGAATAAAAAGAATTGGCACAAAAAACTTGTGAATGCACTATGGGTAGACAGATTGACCACAAAAAGGTCCATTGGAACAAGTCCATATGAATTAGTGTATGGTCTATAGGTTGTTTTCCCCTCCTCTTTAGGAATCCCTATGGTCATGTTGCTACAAGAAATGCAAGCAGAACCGAATGATATTCAGAGAAGGATCAATCAAACTATTCACTTGCAGCAAACAAAGGAGGAAGTATACTAAAGAACCTAGGTACTACAAGATAAACTCAAGAAGATCTTTGATAAAAGAACAAAAGCTGAAGACTTATTCATAGGAGATAAAGTGCTGAAATGGGACTCCAGGAGGGAAGACAAAGGGAAACATGGGAAATTTGATTTTCTTTGGAAAGGACCATTTGTGATTCAAGCTGTACAAGGTAACAACACCTATTTTTTGAAGAGTTTGGATGGCACAAATACTGAAGAAGGCCCAGTCAATGGGAGAATGCTCAAACATTATTTTGATCCCCTTTGATGAGCACAAAATAGCTATTTATTGTACATAAATATTTGTATTTCCAGCATTTTCATTTACAGCAGTGAGATAAGGAACCAAATGCAGCAAATTTTGACGAAAAATCAGGGAACTGCATCACCTTTTTGGTGTATATTTTGAATTTACCACAAGTAATCAAAAGGAAAAACTTGGGAAGTATAAAGATGATAATTAACACTCAGAGAAACTAGCAAGAAGCAGAGCTGCAATTTCATACAAATCAGCTTTAAAAAGCATTGCATACAAGTTACAAAGATTCAGATTAATGGTCTCCAAGACAAGGAAGTTTCAGACTACAACAAAAAATTAAAGAACAAGGCAATCTGACCTGCCGTTCTTGGCTTTTCACCAGGAAAATCCATCCCCAAGTGGAGCCACTGTTAGCTTCCTATACCAATAGGTTTCATTTTTCATGATTGACAGTGGAAGTGCTAAATATGTTCATCCCTGCATGTTGCAAAGGTTCCATATTTTGTATATAGACAAAGAAAATTAAAAGAGGATATGCTTTAAAAGAGTAATCAAAAGGCAAGAAAATAAATTGGTCAGAAAAAATAGCAAAAATGAACCCCTAACCAAGAGACCAAGAAAGTGGCCAATCAAAATGTCACTGCTATCACACTTGATGGGTGGCCCAACAATTCAATCTGGACCATGCCATGTTTGAATTGTTGTTGAAGAATAGAGAAAGAATATCTGTCCAAACAGTTCAAGCTTGGCAGATGAGTAGATAGGTAGAGAAATTAAGGATCCCAACTGCTTAATCTGGGCCCTTGGTTGAGATAAGAATACATTTTAGATAGGAGGCCAGTCAAAAGAAACGAAAACATTCAGGGTTTGCCAGTTCAAGTGCACCCAACCCAAAAGAAGAAAAAATGTTAGGTGTGTTAGGTTGGGTAGGTAGTTTGAGGTTACAGAAGCAAGTGTGTGATCATTATTTATCTTGACAAGAAGCACCCATCTCATCAATGACACAAGCACCAAGGCATTTGTTTGGTTACATAGGCTTTGGAAGCATGACTAATTTCCCTTCATTCCCCCAAAGATCATTTACTAGCATCCCCTCAAGGACCTTGGGATCTGCCCAATAGTCCTGTTTCACTTCATTCTAGGACAAGTACCAAGTCAAACTCTGAGTTTACTCAAGGAAAAGAAACCACATTTCTTGTGTAAAAATCATCATTCCAAACTCCATTCATTTCCTATGTCTAAGTTTCACTTCATAAACTTAGCATTCATCCATGCACTTCCAAATCCATAAAGTCATATTAACATCTAATTTTACTATTTAGCTCCCTAAGTTACTTCCCCATCCCTATTTCATAAAAAAATATATATTTATGTATCATATATATATATAATAGTAATATATAATATATATATATATATATATATATATAATATATATAATATATATATATATATATAAATTATATATATATATATAATATATATAAAAACCCCAAAAAAAAACTAAATATCCCACCCCATAGAAATATAGCTATATAATTTAAGTTTCGGGAATATTAAGTCCATCTGGGACTTTATAACAACCCTTCCGCGTCCAATAAAACCCCGCCTCCACACATATATCAGGTTTCATATAAACTTTGGGTTAAATATATTAATATTCTACCATAGCCAAAGGTTATTACCCCCATGAAACATTGTTTAAACGACAAAAATACGCGGGTCCCGCGCCCAGAACTGCACGCCACTCCTCGTTGCCCCGTTCGCCGTCCAATGTCCCATGCTCCAAATCCAACGGTGGGCAGTCATTTTCAAACCCCGATTTGCCGGAGTTTAGCGTCCGGGGGATGGGCGGTTTTGCTGCCGTACCCCCGCCACGCATCGTTCTCCCGGCGTGATCAGAGCCCCCCTCCCCAATACCGCCCAGGGCCAAAGGTGGTGCGGGAGAAAACCACAAACCGCCCTACCGCCCCCTGTCGTCAGCACCATGTCAGCATTGACGTCACGTCCGCGTCGGCCCGTCGCTGCCCTATGTCGTTGACACATCACCCTCTCATGTCACCACCCCGCCAACATATCCTCTGCCACGTCATCGTCCGAGTCAGCAGCCACGTTACCATGTCGTACCCGCTACCCGCCAAATGACGTCTTGCTGACATCATTGCCAAAAAGCGCCAAAAGTCCCAAAATTTCATAAAATAATGCAAAATGACTGTTTGCCTTTCATTTTCATTAGTCATTGTGGGAGCGTTGCGCATGTCGTTTACGTCGATTTGCTTCCCAAGCTCGAATTTAGTCATCCAAGCCACTGTTTCCTGCAATTTCAACTCCATTATTCACCATTGCACCAACTCAACACCCTCGGTGCCATAAAAACTAGGTATTTGCCCAAATTTCACCTGTTTACCCCTGTTTTTGCCATTTTCTCCATTTCACTTGCTTGAAACTCTGCAAAATCCCAAACTAAAGGCACTCATGCACCTAAATGCTGCCTAAAATTTACTGATTAACCCCCTATTCGAAGAAAACCCTGTGAACCCGCACTCACTTGAAAATTCACTGTTAAAAAATTGTTTTAAAGTTCGTGTTGCCAGCAGAAGTTTCATACGGTCGTGCATTGACCCCTTTTACCAAAATTCCTCTGCAAAAGTCCACCTATTCAGCTCACAAAACATTCTTATTCTCTCTACAGTTTTCCCCCACAGTTTATCAACCCAGTGAATTTATCAAAGAAAAGAAAAGTCTATTTGAACTCTGTAAGTTTGCCTCTTTATCATAATTACAGACAGTGAAGGCCACTACCATATCCAAACTCAGCCTACAGCTCCTTAAGAAAGCCTCAGAGGCAGTTTTCAGTCTTCAATAGTTGCACTAATCCTGGTTATAAGTATAAACACAGAAAAAACTTCAAGATGGCCACTCCAGCAGCTTTAAACATTACTCCTATCAATGCACCTAACAAAGAGCTTGAAACACTGCCTTTAGCTGATAGGGTTACCTCATTCAGGATTTGGTTGGAGACAGAAACCACTTGCAGAACTTCTGTCAGCTGAGAAATAGGTTTTTGAGCAATAGTGGCATGTATGGCATTTGGGAATCAAATTTGCCCATCTACTTCTTGCCTTCTGTAAATATTTTCCCTGAGATAATTCACCTCTGTGCTCAGAACTATGACCCAACCCAAAGAGCTGTCAAGTCTCCATCTGGGAGCATACTCTTCCATATCACTCCTTATTCCATTAAGAAAATGCTAAATTTCAAGCAGACTCAGCTTTTGATCACTTTTTCTATGAAATACCTACTGGATGAAGGCCCTAAACTCTCCAGCTCTGAGATTGTCAAAATTGCCAAGGCATTCATGAGAGCAAACCGCCAGCCTATAGAGACACCTCCTTTCTTATATGTCAATTTCAATGAAGTAGGCAAGCTACTTGTAGATATGATATCCTTTGTGCTAGGTTTTAAAAAAAGTGAGCACATTGATGAAACAGTGTTGGTTCTATTGTCTACATACACTACAACAAATCCTGTGATTAGCATCCTTTTTTACTTCTTTTTTTGCATATAGAGCCCATTTTTGGTGCTATTTGCATCCATTTATCAAATATGGTGCAAAACTTGACACAAAATTTGCATCGAGTTTTGCACCAAGTCTTACACCACGTTTAGCACCAGGTATTGCAATAGGTTTTGCACCACATTTTGCACCAAATTTTATGCCAAGTTTTGTGTCATCCTTTGCA